>QMIH01002671.1:23131-35679 GCA_003987875.1 Clarias batrachus | reverse complement strand
GCAGTTAACAAGACAGTGGAATTTGATGGAAAGGTTTTGATTTTAATATTTTCAATGTCAATATTTAACTTGAGACTATAATTCCATAMACACCAAAACAGATCAGGTGTAATGAGAAACTCCAATTTTATTCTCTCTGCTACACACACAAAAAAGAAAGAAAAAAAAAGAACACTCATCTCAGTCCTACTGAGAGGAGAAATGAGGGTTGTGAAGAAGGTAGGGGGACAGATGGCAGGCTAATTAGTGGAGGGAGAAAAGGAGACCTGCAGGAGAGCAAAAAAGGGAAAGACATAGAAGGGGTCATGGGCACCGTGGGTAAGAGCTGTGTACAGCTATGTAATGCATGCAGTTAAAGATTGGTCACTACCAGTTGTGGGCTATTGGACCATGAATTATATTGGGAGTTGTGGTATGAGGCAATTAAGGGGAGAGAGGTAACACCACTCCATTTTTGATACACTTACAGTTAACATCTTACCATTACCATATCTTTATATTTAATGTAATACAGTCTGGTTTATAAGTATTTGGACAATAATATTTTTGCGTTTTTGATTCTGTATACCATCACAGTGGAGTTAAAATAAAGCAGTTAAGGTGTGATTGATGTGTTTATTTTAACTGCATTATCAGTTAAGGAATTTATTCATAAAGTCCATATACAGTTCAGTACACAGTGAAGCGAAAAAATGTTTCTCTACGATGAAGGTACTACATACAACATAAACAAACAAAAACTAACTAGCTAAGAAACCTAATTTTATCAGGTTGTCTCCAACAGGGTAGAGTTGGCCTCAAGTATCCTGGGATGTCTTTAGGACCAAAAGAGTTCCAAAACAAAAACTGAGCGGAAGTAGTGGAGAAGATGTGTGCCACGTTGTCTCAATGGACCTGGATCCTGCTACAGTTGTCCTATGTGGGAGAGTGCTGGTGGTAAACAGCCTGATCGCTTCCTTGCCTTTGTCCCACCATCCTTGAACCCTCCGAGGCACTAATTAGAGATGTCAAGAAGAGGATGGTAAAATTTATCTGGACCAGCCAAAACTACACTCTACTCTCTGTGCTATATCTGTACAGAAGGTTGGACAGGGCTTGATTGACCTGTGCATTGATCCCACCAAGGTTAGAAATTTTATGTTCTGTGGAAGGGAAGAAACAATAGACCACCCGTTTTAAGGATACAGGAGATTGAGAAGGCTGTTCTCACAGCTCGCAGCTTGGTGTAGTGGGTTAGGAGAAAAAATGGACAGAGAATCTTTATATACTGTACATGTCAAAAGTCAAAATAAATGTGTGTCACTCTACTGAACCTCATTATAGGCCAGGGTAAACTCACTATTTGGCTCACAAGAAAAAACTAAATGCAGGAGGGTGGCACACACAAAGCTAACAGGATGCTCAAGGCACTGGTCAAAGGTAGGATAAAAGTCAAGATGGTACTCAGACTGGTCGAGTTTTGTCAGATGTGGACACAAGGTGAGGTTTTATGTTCTGTAGATATGGATGTTTTAACCTTTTAAAATATGTCAACATCTGATCTTGCTTTTGTCTTACTCTTAATTATCTCATTTACTTCCCCATTTTTAACACTACAGTACTTACCAAATGTAAACATTTGTTTTTGATGAACTTTTTGTCATGCACACTCGTAACACGACCGGCACTAGGACCYGGAAGTAATACGGTCGTGTTTCAGGAAGCATGAAAGGAAACAAGATGGCGCTTCACATTGCTCAGTCATTGAGTTCGCCCATGCGTTTGCTGACGCTATGCCGACTATTCTGTGAGTATTCACCGATTCGGGTTGCTTCTTTGATTGAGTGTGTGTTGCTAGAATGCAGGTTTATTTGTGTAGATCCTTGCTCTTCGTGTAAGAGAGTTCTTAAACTAATCGTGTGGTTATCCTGCCTACTCACGCTGCTTCCGCGTTTGGGTTTACCATCCATGCTACACTGGCTAACTGCTAAGGCATTTCTGTTCATCCTTCGGTTGCTTGTGACAGAATGACTGAGCCAAAAGCAGTTAACCCAGCGGAGTTTGCTCGCCTCTGTGATGTGGTTGACTAACATGCCGAACTGATCAATAAGCTCCGTGGTGAAGTCGCGTCTCTCCGAAAGGACCTCCAAGACGTCATGGCCTTGCGCCGCGAGGTGGCGTAGCTATGGCAGGAGAACGCGACCCTCCGCAGGGTGGCTACTCAGTCGGCTGCTGCCACGCCCGTCGCATCGGCTGCGGCGCTGATTCTGATGTGTTTATAGCTCTACCGGATAAGTGGGATGGCACAGATGGGAAATGCAGTGTTTTTCTAACTGCATTGGATCTTGTGTTTGAGATCAATTCCACCGGATACTCCACAGACCGACTGCGCGTTGCGCTTCTTGTCTCGTTGCTATCCGGGCGGGCAGCTGAGTGGGCCACGGCGGTTCTCCGATCAGATTCAGATACTGCTTATTCATATGAAGAATTCACTCGTCAACTAAAGCTGGTGGAGACCGACATGAAATTGTCTCATCTGCGGCAGGGAGGGTCGTCCGTTAGCCGATACACAGCGGATTTCCGCACTCTCGCCGTACAGACCACCTGGGGAGACGAGGGACTGGCTTCACATATTAAGGATGAACCTGCCGGACCGGAGCTTCCGAACACGCTGGAGGGACTAATCCAACTCGCCCTCCGGATTGACCAGTGCCTGCTCTCCTGTCTGAGGCCAGTCCCCGGACCCTGCCGCCCATCACACCATCTTTCTCTCACTCCACGCCCCAACCACCTGCTTTCAACACCACCGCCATGGCACCCGTCGGATGTCCACCTCCCGCCGTGGTTGATACAGGAGCCGGGGAACCCATGCAATTAGGACGCGCCTCCTTGAATGCTGCAGAGCGAGAAGGACGCTTCAGGGAGGGACTCTGCGCCTATTGTGGGTCTGCGGCGCATCATAGAGCCATATGCCCTCTTCGCCCGGGAAATGGCCAGGCCCGGTGAACCTTGGGAACAGTTCACTGGGCTCCCTCCATCTCTCCGCCACCCCACCCGAATTTCTATCATCGCTTTATCCGGGACTACAGTACAGTTGCAGCACCCTTAACCGCCCTGACCATCTCATCTCATCACTTTCACCTCTGCTGCCATCTCTGCATTTCATGAACTCTGCCACCGATTCTCCACTGCTCCGATTCTCCTTCACCCCGATGCCACCAAACCGTTCGTTGTGGAGGTGGACGCTTCGGACATGGGCGCCGGAGCAGTTCTCTCCCAGCGAGGTCCAGATCAAGCTACAAGGGTGTAGCTTCTTCTCCAAAAAATTTGATCCCACTCAGCAGCGATACAGGGTAGGGGRCCGCGAGTTGCTGGCCATAAAGTGGGCTTTGGAGGAATGGCGACACTGGCTCCAGGGCACCGGAGAGCCGTTCGAGGTCCTCCAATGGGGCCAATCCACTCCGTTCTCCGGCCACCCGGGCGTGGGTGCACCCAAACATACATTGTGGGCCACAGTTCCCTTTTGGTGGCCCACAATGACTAAAGACATCAAAGAGTTCATCCAGGCGTGCCCAGTGTGTGCTAGGGCGAAGAACACCAACCAACCAACAGCCGGGGAGCTCCAACCACTCCCCGTCCCCCGTCGGCCCTGGACGCACATTGCCCTCGACTTCATCACGGGCCTGCCGGTCGCCGAGGGAAAAAACACCATTCTGACCATCGTAGATCGGTTCTCCAAAGCTGTGCATCTGGTGGCCCTCCCCGGATTCCCGTCAGCTAAAAGGACAGCCGAGCTGATTTTAGAACACGTAGTCCGTCTGCATGGGTTCCCCAAGGACATCGTCTCGGACAGGGGGCCTCAGTTCACGGCACGGTTCTGGAAGGCATTCTGCCGTCTGATCAATTCCACATGCAGTCTGTCATCTGGATACCATCCTCAAACGGTCAAATGTAACGGACCAAACAACAACTGGAGCGCTACCTAAGGTGCTTCGTCGCTGATCGTCAGCGCTCCTGGTCTCTCTCAAGGTTTCTCCCTCATGTTGTCTCAGGGAGTTTCCTTGCCACTACCCCCTTCGACTTGCTTGTTACAGACAGACTAATAAAGATTTACATTTATAGAATTATAAATTACTTACATTTTTACAATCATATAATCATAATTTAAAAAAAATCCTGTTAAGCTGCCTTTTGACAATGCCCAATGTTAAAAGCACTATAAAAAGTGAACTAGTATTTGTTTCAGTCTTTTCTGACATGCCAATACCACTCTGAAGTTTATTTTCCCAACAACTGCACATATCAACAATTACACATTATCGGTTTCTGGAAACGGCTTTTCCTCAGCAACCCCCTTGTGTTTAAAGTTAATAAAATAATACAAAAAAAATGTTAAAGACTTGGCAGCACGGTGGTGTAGTGGTTAGCAATGTCGCCTTGCACCGTCCGGGTTCGATCCCTGGCCAGGTTCGATTCCCGTCGCTGTGTGCATGGAGTTTGCATGTTCTCCCCATGCTTGATGGGTTTCCTCCCAGTACTCCAGTTTCCTCCCACAGTCCAAAGACGTGTAGGTTAGGTTAATTGGCATTCCCAAATTGCCCGTAGTGTGTGAATGAGTGAGTGTATGTGTGTGTGTGGCTGTGCCCTGCGATGGATTGGCACCCTGTCCAGGGTGTACCCTGCCATGTGCCCTAAGTCTCCTGGGATAGGCTCCAGGCCCCCTGCTACCATGAATACAAGATTAAGTGATATAGATGATGAGTGAGTGAGTGAGTGTTAAAGACTTTTGCATGCCACAAACCTAAAGGTTTACTTTTGATTGTTACAAAGGGCTGACATTGAATACATAAATGCATAAATGTCACAGGAAACTAAATGAATTATGTTTACAAGCTTGTTTAAGTATATTTCTGCCACCCAAACACCTGTGGGTCTGATTATTTTAAAAATAATAACATATTAAATAAATGCATTGCTATAAACCAGTGATTTGTATTACAGCTTGCACTATTGTCAGGGCTGTAAAAAATTGGATTGTGTTAATGTATTCAGTTGTGTATTTTCATTGTAATACAACTGTGCTTGTCTCTAATATAATCCCCCCCCCCACCTTTGTACACACTTTAACACGAGACATTTTATGAGAAACCATGGCTATTTGTCCTCTTTTTCATAATCCTCCGTCAAAGTCACTATTCTGACACATCAAAAAGACTTAGTGAGCCATGCACAACCACTGCTGTCCCAATAGGATGGTTAGAAACCAACTTTTGGTCCCTTAGTACACACAACATGATGACAGCCAGTGCATGGCATGCCATTTGCTTTATAGAAAATGAAACTGAGTAAAGAAACATCAGAACAGGCACTTGGCAGAGTGTTTTATTGATAGCAGGTGACTGTTTTAGACTCTGTGTTCTTCCCAAATGACAGATTAATGTCTGTCTCCTTGGTACCATTATGACATACTTTCAGCATCAAGGACAATTCAAGGGGCAACAAAGCAAAGATATGGAATGTAATATGTTTGCTTTACCTTGGGGAATGTTTCTAGAAGAAAAATCATGCCATTATATCACGGCTACAACTTCGGTTTGATCTAGATTCAGTGTTCCATTATTTAAAAAATATAATTTTTTTGTTTTTAAAATTGGAAGTTTGAGAAGAGAGTCATTAAAATACACTGATTAATCCACCAACACCAACACTAATGCAAATTGAAGTTAATAACATTATCAATTGCATCAGAGTAAACTGGTGACAGAATCATAGGCATGTACTGTATGCTGGTGGGGACCAAGGGCCAGGCTGCAGGGCCAAGGGCATAGCAGGTTATTGATCCAGCCTCCAAATTCCCCAGATCTCGGTCAAACCAAACATCCATGGAATGCACTGGACAAACAAGTTGGATCCATGGAGGCCCCCTTACAAACCCACAGACCCAAAAAGATCTGCCACTAATGTTCGGGTGCACTACAGAGGTCCTGTGAAGTTATACCTCAAGGGGCCAACGCTGCTGTGGCACAAGGGGAACCTACACAATATTGGGTTTATTTATTTACGTTTTACTGTTATGGCTGATCTCTCTCTCACTCGCTCTCTCTCTCTCTCTGTGTGTCTGTGTGTGTGTGTGCGCGTGCGTGCGTGCGTGCGTGCGTGYGTGYGTGTGTGTGTGTGTGTGTGTGTGTGTGTTGGGACTCACCAGTGGGAAGGTTACACACTAAAATAGCTTTTCAGGGAATTTACGGTGTCAAAGAGTTTTGCTACATACATTTTAAACAAAGCAAACAAGAATATATCCTTTGAATATTCACAATTTGTTACACTTCTGATTAAATGAGGGAGACCTGAGGAATGTCAGAGTTCTGGATCAGTGGATCCAGAACCCTGAAGAAGGACGGAGATAGAACAAAAAAAGTGATGTATGCCTGGACTAGGGACCACCAGAAGGTCCTCAACCAGCTGATCGATCCCTACCACACTGTAAACCCTAATGCTTAAAGTAATTAAACATATTGAGTACTGATAACTTATAAAAATACAATTAGTTCAAATTAATAGACATTGATGAGTATTTAGAACTTTTTGATATTTATGAGTTTGTAGAAATGACACTTTTCAAGTTAGCTGAATAAATGTGATATTTTAAGTAACTGTAAGTACTTAAGTAACAGTAACTGTCACCTTAAAAACCAATTTAAAATCTTTCAGACTAACGATTTTGTGTCTGGCGTCATCAGGACAATAGGACACTGGTGGCTCAGTGGTACTGTAGGTGTTTTGCCTGCCATGCAAAAGGCCCGGGTTTGATTCCGAACAACTGAATGAAGTGTTTGTCCCCAGTCCAGTTAAAATGGGAGGGTTGCGTCAGGAAGGGCATCTGGCGTAAAACCTGTGCCAAGCTTGTGTGTGGACCGGACTGTCTGCTGTGGTGACCCATTGCCAGGAGCAGACGAAAGACAAACAACAATTTATTTGATTTGCAACAACTAAAAGATAAAAAATGATAATTGCTATTAAATAGTATGAGTTAGGTTACTCAATAATGCAAGTAAAGAACAATTAATATGTATGAGTACAAAAAACTGATAGTTCTGTTTAGTTAAAATTGGAAACATCATTACTTAAAAAAAAATTGATGTAACTGATTACCTCAAATTTTTTAAATTTTGCCAACTTAYTCGGGTTTACAGTGCAGCTGAACAGCTTTGAACAGGAAAGTGGGCCAATGGCCTCGACCCACTCTGGTGTTCCTGCTTCTGCTGTTAGTACAGCAGATTTTTGAGTGCACACCACTCTTAGCTTTCTCCTGAGCGAGGATTTTAAAGCACAGCTGGTACTAGAACTTTGTGAACTCACAGCTGACACTTGACCACACCCTCTCCACAACAGAATATCTTCAATAAACTATATAAATTACGGTTTATAACTAATATGTAAATAATACATCAAGTCAAGTCAAGTAGGCTTTTATTGTCACTTCAACCATATACAGTTAGTACGCAGTGAAACGAAACAACGCTCCTCCAGGACCAAGGTGCTAGATGCAACATAAATTTACAATATACTGTAAATGAAGAGAAACTAACTAGCTAACTAAGAAACCTACAGTAATTAGCTGGCTAGCTGAGACAAGAAAGATTGATATGACAATATAAATTAACAACATAAATTAACAAAAATTCACTTGCTAACTTAGAGACCTAATTAGCCGACTAGCTGGGAGAAGACAGAYTGACATTTTCAGTTAACAGGAACTCTATATTTTTTTTAGCTACATTTATGTAAAGCTGCAATATGTGAAGAAAAGCAAACCAGGCTGCCTCTCAAAAAATAACGCACAACAAAATACAATGACATTAAATAGACAACACTTTGAAAAAAGGTAAGACAATTGTGGGAAAGTCAGTTTAAACCAAATACAACTTAATAAGTTTTTATGGCCCATTTGCAAGCAATAACATACATATACTTCACAGATAGAAGCATTAGGAAATCTACTGTATCTCTGATTTTATAATAATAATAATTCTTTGTTTTAGCTAACCTAATTAGATTTTTTTTAAAAATTTTTTTATTTTTTTTATGAGCGATGAACTTTGGCATGACATACTGCATTACATGGACTAGATTTATGATTGTGTCCTATGTAAAATTACGCTGGCTGGCAACAAGATAATCTATCTACCAAAAGCAATTACAGTGGCTTTGCATCATCTGTGTTGCAAACAACAGCAGTGTGAGATTTACAATAAAGCAAAGGCAGCCATCTGACCTACAGAAAAAAAAGTTGTTGTGCACACATCACCTCTTTCCTCCTGGCAAAGTCCATGGAGGTTAAGGTGGTGCAGTGGTCATCAAATTTGGACCAGAAAGTTTAGTCCCAGCTGGACAAGCCCCACTACTACTATTATGCCTTTAAGTGGGACACTTTATCCCAATCTGCCTCGGGCAGACAGCAACTGGTATCTGTAGGATAACTAGATCAATGTTCAAATAGGTTTATCAGAAAACAAATAATATATCCACTGGCTAATGACTATATATATATATAGCTTAGAACATTGGTGTGTCCTCTAAAGAATTAATGAGAGGATTTGACCACGATTTTTCTTTGTTTAGAATTTAACATAGCAATTATTGCTCTATGAGCAATGCTTTGTACTGTGACAGATATTCTTATGACATTTATGACTTTCACAGTATGAAACAAAATCGGTTTCTTTTGTTACAAACAATATCACTATAAAGCCACAATTGCACAATGATGACAATTTATTTAAAATATAATTGCATTGGTACCGTTTACATTTTTATATAGAATTTTATACAAAGCAAAATTATGGACAGTGCGGGAAACAGCTAGGGGTTTGTGATTATTTATTTATTTACATACAGTGGTGACAATTACTTACTGTTCTTGAAGAAATTATATTATTATTAKTATATAAATTATATTATTTATAATAATTATAACCTTATTTATATGGTCAATTGAATAAAGTAGCATTAAATGCAACCTCAATAAGCCATTTATATATGTGGCTGTAACAAGGAACCAGATTTTACTGTACATATTTTAGGGGGCAAAGGTTTAAAAACTCAGAATTGTAACAAATTCCTTTAATGGAGAAACTAGCTTGTCTATGCATGTGGCCTTCAGATGTTACAAATTCTTAGATAAAAAAAAAAAAACATCTTTCACCAGGATATGAACATCATAGCAACCATATTTGTGCATTACAATTTAAATTCCAGTGTTCAGAACACACCTATTTAAATACCAACCTGTGATCAGTGCCTGTTTTAGAGGATTTTWAAAAAAATGAAATGACATTTATTATTATTAATACTATACAGAGTAATAATGCAGCAGTATTTCAAGTTTTCATATTTACGGTATAAAAGTTGCAGTAAAACGTCTTATTGTGCATCATTTCACATCTGCAGAGAGGAATATAAACATGTAATTTATTACAAGAGGTGCTCAAAAGCAATAAAGCTTCTTAATCTCTAGTAGACAAAATCCACTGTATTCGTTGAAGATGTTGAGCCACTTGCCGCACAGTAGATCTGTGATAGTGTCACTACCAGCCCTGATTCCCTGGGTCTCAGGTGCACTCTAGGTTATATCATTGCTCCGGGAGYCACCTGAAGACCATAGAAATT
This sequence comes from Clarias batrachus, assembly GCA_003987875.1. Lineage (NCBI taxonomy): Eukaryota > Metazoa > Chordata > Actinopteri > Siluriformes > Clariidae > Clarias > Clarias batrachus. The sequence goes on along the minus strand of QMIH01002671.1, from coordinate 26,031 downwards.
GTAATTATAATACATAGCAGTCAGGAGGGCACTTATACAGTCAGAAGGCAAAAGGGCAAGGGCTCAATCTGATAATCTGAGTTTAAGAAAGTCCATAGATTTTCAATAGTTTTTTTTTATTTTATTTTAAATTGACAGACATGATCTGATTGTAAAATTTTATCTTTTGCAAATCAGTAAATTAAGTGTGTGTGTATATAGGCTGATACTTAATTTTGCTAACAGGAAATATTTTTCATAATCAATTAAGTTCAAAGAGATGCCTGAGGATGTCCATGGGCAAATTGTGGCAAGGCATAGATCCCGGAAAATATGTAATAATATGTATAATGCTTTCAGTATTTTCAGAGCCACAGTGACCTCAAAAATTCTGAAAAGGAAAAATGTTGGCACAACATTGAACCTGCCTAGAGTTTGCTCTCTGGCTTATTTGGGCATCCAAGAAAAAAAGAGTGTTAATGAGAGAAATAAAACGTGGCCCAACATTCAATCTGCAACTGCTTCAAAAAAAAAAAAAAAAACCTGTGCTAAAACAGCACGATATGTTGGTTGCCATCAACAAGCTATGGTATAATTCCTGTTTGGGTATTTCCCCACTCACCTCTGCAGAATTGGTAGTGTTGAACTGAATTAGTTGGTTTCTTGGAATAATTCTGATTTTTATGTCGAGTCCACAATAAATTCACAATTTTCAATCAAGTTGAAGCTCCGGAATTTTTTTATTTGTCTGTCTTATTAATCCCACAACTAGCTTTAATTGCAAAAACGCAATTTTGAAAATGTTTCAGCAGTTTAGCTGATGATTTGAGATTATACTGAAGAATTCTCCAACAGCTCCAAAACATGATGCTACCACCACTRTGCTTATCACATACAGTTGTGTCGGGATTACAATGCTGACATTCATGCGTCTATTACTTTGATCTGTACCACATATGTAAATATTATCAGACCAAGACTATTAGCCAAGAATATCTGTGGGATGTGCTGGACCAGCAAGTCCATTGAGGACATTGATGTACTCCGGGGTCTAATGCATAGACGGACAGTTCATGTGTTAAATGCTGTATAGGCAATTTTATGTGCTATGTKTGTGAGGATAAAGCAATAGTACATTTATCATTTACAGTATTTAAATAATTTTCATTTTTCATTATTTAAATTGAATGCTGTATACCTTTTGGGAGTTTCTTCTTGCCTGCTTAAATGAACAGCGTTGACAGGTTTGGGGATCGGCAGCAAAACAAAGAAGTGCTGTATGAGACCAGGATCCCTCTTATTCCAGATCCTATTCCCCTTCTAAATATCTTCGCAGTCCAACACTCTCTTTTGCCTCCATCGCTTATTCGGATCCAATGTCATATCCACCTGCCAGGATTTTTACCCATTTCGCACTGCACAATGGCACTCCAGTCCTAATGCTGGCCGTGGCTTGTGTCTCTAAGGACTCAACATCATCATGCCTTTACTTGCTTCTCTGCCAGCTTTTCTTTCACAAAGAGGATCAGAGTGCACCGATGTTTTACTTTAATGACTAATTCGATGCAGAATGAAAGCACCACTGTTGCCGTCTGAATAGAGTCCCTTACTCTTAAATCCAAATCAAATTGCGCATTTCAGTATCATTTCATTTTGGATTTGCTTAGAACTTCCTACTTGAGATAGAGTTTTAGTGTGGAGTAGACTTGTATTATATCACCGGCTATATATATTGCATGACAACTGTAAGTAGTGCACATTTTATAAGAATAAATACATATATACCTAAATGGCCCGTATTGAGAACATTAAACATTACACATTAAGTACACAGTTGTTTGAAATGCGCCTCTCCACATGCATTTTCTGTTATGAAAAATGAGCACAGCAACAAAATTTGAAATTCAGATGGCTTTCCTTGGGGACTCCCATTTGCGATGCGTAGCAGTAATGTATTTGTTGTCTTTATCACTTACCACTGCCATTGAACATCATTAGGTAATGTGCAGTCGCTGGTGGAGCAAAATAACATGTTTATCATAATTATTTGTCTTGGATATCATTTGAGGTCCACAGACTTGCTTGTCTTCCCCTCTGTCTTTCCGACCGTTACTGCTTTGCCATGCTGCCCAAATCTTCCCATTCATCATTGCACTTTTACATACTGGTTTCTGGGGATGAACATCATTAGTATTGCATGTTTATAAAGGAGAACAAAATGGCATTTGGGGAACAATAAGACAGCCTGCGGAGAGAAACTATCTATGGTCTTTAGCATCATTAGCATGTAATAGCTATTAGTCTGGTGTCTGCAGAAGCCTTGTCACCTTATAGAAGAAAACTAGGGCCAGGCAGAGACTTTGATTGATGTGAACCTCTTAGCTTAAGCTTGAGTATCACATTTAATGCAGCATTTCAGGGCCAGCAGACGGGGAATTTTATTTAACGGGGTGACAGGTAGAAGGTAATTGATGCATTTGTGTGTATGTTTTAATAAAAGTGTAGATGGGATGTAGAAGTCACTAATATCATAACATCAGGGCACTATACATACAATGAGATATATTAAAATACAGCCCCTGTAGTATTTTAATTCCTKGTTCATTTATTTGCTACGTTATTATCATTTTGTGTTTTGCCAAAAATTAAACACTCTGTTTAGCAATTAGATTAGATTTTTATTTTTTACGAAATTATTAATGCAAAATACAACTAGAATTTTTTTGGTACTTGTAATACCTGACATTATTGTTGGTATACATCTAGCTCATCAGCATTCTCTTAAATCTATTCAAAGGGGGGGAAAAAAGGTAAGCATTCTTCCAACAACATCAACACAAAGTTCTGTCCATCTATAAACATTATTATTATTATTATTATTATTATTATTATTATTATTATTATTATTAATAATAATAATA
>QMIH01002670.1:0-36297 GCA_003987875.1 Clarias batrachus | reverse complement strand
ATATTATATTATATTATATTATATTATATTATATGTAACTATGAATAGATGAAAGTACGCCAAATAAATACAGTCCAGAGTAGTCCATCAGAACACCTTTCTATTGATTGTTTATTTATATGTATCAAGTGGTGATCACTTATTCTCACTTTCTATACCCAGAGTACCCTAAGGAAACTCACAAACATGGAGAGAATATGAAAACTCCATGTACATAGAAGTGGGAATCAGACTAAGAACCTGGAGGTGCAAGGTGACAGTACTAACCACTAAACCACCGTGCTGCCAACTGGCAATGAAAGAAAAGAAAAAAAAATAGGATTGTTTTTCCATTACTTTGATACCAGCTCAGGAATATTACTCAAGGAAGATAAGGAGCAATGAAATTTTGCATATTCTTAGCATCGTCAATAATGGTAAACATACAGTAAGCATGTGTTGTTAGTGGTATAGTGAACATTTGAAGATACGGCAACTAGGAGTTTAGCTATTTAGCCCTTAAAGCAGCAACCTTCCTTGTTGTATCCTAATCCTTAAACCTTCAATGGAAATCCATTCTCCTCAGTAGAAATTAACCAACTAATTACCATAAATTAATCTATGGTCAACACATTTACCCTTTTCAACTGAGCTCTCTTGTGATTTACCCAGTCACCGTCACACACCCTCACACATACACACACAGACACACACACACACACACACACACACACACACACACACACACACACACACACACACACACAAACCTGATAACTGAGTGTGAAGCAGGAGGAGGGGAAAAGGCCGGCAAACGCTTCTGATTGTCTTCACACCTCGTGAACTAGACAAGCACGTCCGCTCAGGATTAAGTGTGAATGTTTGTCGCTGATAGTACCAATTTCCCCTGGCAGAGCCCTCGGAGCCGAGGGCATTTTTCATGCCGAGCCATTTGACCTGCTGTTCAGCAAAAACGCCAGATAATTAACGCTTACTCTGTCCTGACACTGATGGACTGTCAGAAACAGAATCCTGCCACGAATTTCCAACTGTTTTCAGTGCTGGCTCATGACTTTTAACGGAGTAAATGTTTTATTATTAACTATTAACTTTGAAAGTTTTAGATTGTAAAATAATTATTTCTTCAATTATAAGGATCTCTTAACTGCCCCCCCCAAAAAAAAAAAAACACACACCTCTAGCCAATCTCAGCAAACCTATACAAAATACACAGTTAGCAAACATTCCAGGGCCGAGACACAAATCTCTTCATCCACCCCGTTTAAGCGCACTACTCTACTACTGGAAATAAAGCACTCTATATTCCTACAGTATGTACTGTAGTGCACTACATGTCGGTTTGAAATGCGGCCCGCTTCTGACTAGTTAGATATCGCACTGTGATGTCCCTGAATCATCTCGCCATCATCCAATTTGTTACGTGATCATTAGCATGAACCTCATGTTTGTGGCAGCATAGTAGAATTCTTAGAAGAGCCGTGTTCGTTTTTAACTAATTACATTTTTACCAGTTTTACATTTTTTGACATTCTTGGAATGTATTTAGTAATTCATTAATATCCTTTAATTGTTGCATTCTGGTTATTGAAAATTCTTTATTTTCTCTACCAACAAAAACAAGTATCTAATAAAACCATCAAATAAAACAAAAAATCAAACTTTGAAAGAAATTAATGTCATATTTGTTCCTCTTTTATTATACGTCATGTCACTATATTCTAAACGCATGTTATTATATTGTTCTTGGCATAAATAACATCTAATCTTCCATAAGCACTTATTAAGTTATAACCTAACAAGCAGAGCAAGTGGACACCAAAACCTCAAAATTCATGCAATTTATTTGTATTTAAGGTTGGGCAAATTAGAGCACAACATTTTGTAAGGCTTCAACAAAACAAGTTATTTTCGACTCACTGGCATGTTCAGCAAATCAACAGAGTGGTGCGGCGTGCTAAGTGACGGTGCTGGCATTATTAAGCTGCAGGTTCTGGACCTTGTCACAATTATAAGGACAAAATGGCTCAGCTGTCCGTCATGCAATGAGAGCTGTGAGCGTGAATGTTGTACGTGATCAGACCACAGGTTATAAAGGATAAACGATGCCGGTTTCACTTCCTGCTGCGTCTCACAGTTTGGCATACTTAATTATAAACAATGATCTGCAACTGGTGAAGACAAGACATTTACCATGACCTGTTTATGACAAGGATATGTCAGTGTTAGGATACAACGGAAATGTAAAATACTGTTTAAATAATTTTAGTATAGGCCTTGTGTCAGTATCATGACATATACACTGGCTAATGTGGTTGTTAGCATGAGTTATGTCATATACTGCCAAAAGAACTACTGACATGTTTATAACATGGTTATGTCAGTGTTGTGACACAGGATAATTCTTATCTTTACAACACTAAGAATTACTACTACAAGTATTGTTTATGGTTACCAGATTTAATCTTTCCTGCGGAGAAAATGTCCAATATAAAAAAAAAAAAAATTAAAAAAATTATATATAATCTGGTTAGGTCACTCTTATGACACAGGGTTACTGATTTTATTTTTATTTTTATATGCAGTCTGTATTTATAAGAACTCTATTTCATCACTTGGTATTTATGGTGCTTTATTTTCATATTTATATTAATTTAGTTGATCAGATATTGCTAAATAAGACTATGCATGATATCACGAAATGCGATTGATATGGTTATGTCAGACCTATGAGATATGTTCCAAAACAATTTCTATCCTTGAAAATTCGGTTGCAAATTACGGCTAAACCAACCAGCAGCAGAACACAAAAATACACTGCTTAACGACTTGACAAAATTTGGCATGACATGTTTATAAGACAGTTATGTCTGCTTTATGATACTATATTTAAAATGGATTTACCGCTAAAATTACCATTGTATAATAATGTTAAAATGGTACTGCTATGTATATGAATGACCAACACTTAGAAATCTGTCAATAATTATGCTGAGATTTTTCAAATTAAATTTTTCAATTAAAGGTAATGATCAATTTAGAGATATCATAAAAATGGTGTAACGTGTTTATAATAATCAGTTTTATGAAGCATGAAGGAAATTTATACTTCTATTATTATGGAAACCTTATTTACAATGTTTTTTTTTTAAACAGTGCATATTTTACTGAATATTGGATTCATCTTAGAATCAGTAGATTCCTGCTTATAGCGCTCATAAGTATTCAGAGTTTGTTACAAAGAGAGCTGTTTTTGTAGAAAATTCCTTTCTTGCTGTAGTGAAAAAAAATGTTAGGTGGATTTAGATGAGGTTGGACAGAGGACCTTTTTGGTTTTAACCTGATCTTGTTTTCAAACTGGAGAGCAGACCTTTATTTATTATTTCAGCAGCTGTAATAATCTGTTATGACACTGACCAGTGGACTTCACTTCATTTAAACTGCCAACTTGTACAAATCATTTTCAAGATTTAATGCGACATTTCAACTTCCTTTTTTCTCTTTTTTTGTTTCACAATATTACATTGTTCTCAAGCCACAAACCATCGAGTCATGTTCGATAATTCAGTGTAGGAATATCAGGGTTATAGGCTCATGGAGCAACATGTTGAACCTCAAAAATTAGCATGTGACATAAGCGAGCTTGATCCTGGTCAACAGCTGTACAGCTTAATGATGAAAACAAATAACCGGATATAAAACATTATAACATTTGCCATACATTCATCATAACATCCACTGTACTATATGATAAGTAGACAAAACACCTTTTAGTAAGCATTAAGTCATATTATGCAAAACACATCTGTTTACATGTTTATAACAAGATTATGTCTGATTTATGATGCAACATTCAAGTTAATTATTACCTTAAATTTTTTATATTACTGGTAGTGTCACCCTATGACTCCTGTTCAGCTTGACATAACCTATAATAAATAACATGGTAATGGTAAAATAAGGTTGTTGTACAACTGAACATATTCTACATATATTTATAAACTGGTTATTTCATTTTTTATGTCACAGGGATCAAATTGCTGTGTTTATTTTCTTGAACACTACCTTTAACTTACTTTAAAATTAACCCTGAAGTTTCAAGGTAATAAAGGATCAAACATGCAAATATATAACATTTTCTATAAATCTATGACTTACTGCAAAGTCTCTTCTGAAAAGTTCAGTAGACTGGCATCTAACATAGAAAGAAAAGAAAAGAATTGAAAAGTCAGCACGAGTGCTGCAAGAGGCCGAACTCGGGTTTGTCTGTTCACTATGAAAAGAGTAACAAATGTCACAGCTTGTAAAACATGCGCAAAAAATAACTCTGGTATAAACATATTTTTTCTTTTCTTGTGATCTCTGTATACAGTAAGTCAAAACCCAGTTTCTCAAAACAGATGTATTTCTATTGTCTTTACAAATCCATGATGTCAGAAAATCGTTAAGACTTTAGGGCTGTGCTGTGGGTGTAGATAATTAATATTATTTATTTATTTATTATTTTTTTGTCTATGAGTGTTTGTGTTCTTTTCTTAAGGGCTGATATTTTGCTTTGAGCATTTCTACTTCCTAAACTGTTTCTTTCTTACTTTGACTGTGTGACAATGTGCCATATTAATAAAACTGTACTACCTGTTTAATTAGCTCAGTTGCTTTTGCAGTTAACAACTTAAATAAATGTAAATGTGATTAATGATTTTTATACATATTCTATGCACAGCATATTCTTTATGCGTTAATAATGTAAAATAAAAAAATACATATGGTTTTGTTCAGCATGGAGTAGTAATGTAGTTGTTAGTACTGTTGCACGTACAGTGCATGGAGTTTGCATGTTCTTCTCGTGCTTTGTGGGTTTCCTCCAGGTATTCCTCCTACAGTACAAAGACATGCAGATTAGCCATCGCTGCTTTTTGCAGGTGATGTGGTTCTGATGTCATGATCAGTCTGTGACCTGCGGCGCTCGCTGGATCGGTTTGCAGCCGAGTGTGAAACGGCCGGGATGAGGAACAACACCTCGAAATCTGCATGGAACCGATGGGATTGTCTACTCCAGGCAGGGAGTAATATTCCTGCCTTAAACAGACTGTGTCTGTTTTACTTTGTTGTCTTTTCAGCAGTCGATGACACGTCAACAAGTTGTGTTGTAGACAGTGTTCTGTTTAAGAGGGAAATTTGCCAAAATAAGTGAAAGTCCAATAACAATTATTTTGAAGACAGAATCTTTATATGCTTTAATCATTATTTGCGCAACTGTTGGATCAGTAGATTCTAGTCTGACCCTCCACGATGTCCTTCTCAGATCCATATGTTGTGTCTGAGTGTGCTGCCGTGTCTGCGTACGGCAGCTCTTCTCTGCTAGAATCGATGCTGATAAGCAGCTCAGGGACTAAAGATACGATAAAATGTTACGACACACATAAATGAGGTAAGAGAAAGCAGGAGTGTGGGATTCATTCATGATTCATTTGGATTGTAAGTATCATTGAGTTCAAAATAAAAATAAAATTATTAACTACCTTAATAAAATATGATATAATTATATAGTATAAGGAATAATTAATCAATGTGTGTAAAACTGAATGTCATTAAATACTATTTTTCTACCTCACACCTGCAAAGATTCATCAGGGTTTTAAAAATTATTATGAATAAGAAATAATAAATGTATATGGAATATAAACATGCTTGACAATAAAAGCTAACAAGTAAAGAAACAAACAAACAATTAAATAAACAAATAAATAAATCTGTATCTACATAGTAACAAATAAATAAATATACAAACTCTTGTGTTTCTTTCTAGAAACCAGCAAAGAGAAGACACAATAATATTAATGTAATAATAACTAATGAACTAGAACTCAGGCAAGAAAGATATTTTAAGGCTTAGGTGTCTTGCCAAATTCAGTTTGATCAAACCTGAATAAATGTTATAATATTTGTGGGGAAATATTCGCCCCGTCTGCGTGATGATCAAGCAACTCTTTAAGTCATCAGAGGATTTTTGACATCTGCTGAGAGGTTTGTGACAGTTGTTATGAAGGAGCCGTCTTCAAATCGCGTTTAAGAAATGAAAGTGTGTGTGCTAAGAGCAACCAGGAAGAATTAGCATGTAACACACACTGTATGACTCTATACTACCTGTCTTGAAATTCACACATAATCTCAGCTGTCAAGGAAATTAGCGGCATTGCAGACATGACACTGTTATATCTTCTGCATGACATGTGACACATGGCTCCTTTGTGACATGCTAGTGTCGGCATTAACGGCAAAAACTCTAGAATAAAGAAAACGTCTGAGCCGCTTTTCAGTCACAGAGATGATTCTTAAAGCCTAATCGACGGTAACCACAGTAACTGCACTTTTTATAGGATGATTTATTTACCTGTTTGTTTGTTGAGTTTTAAATACAGCCCGAGTTCTGGTTATGAGAGGTGTATCACTCAGACAGCAGACTCGTTAAATGTACCGAATTTAATTACACTGAGTGCTGCACTGGAAAATCATTTAACTTACTCCAGCATAAACAAATGGGAGGAAATGAAACTGTGTCTTGGTGTTTTTCTTTAGGAACACCCACGACTTGACCCCTCCTCCTCACGCTCAATAACAAAGCTCACTAGTGCTCACTAGCAATATAATTATGCTAATCATAATGTATACACGCTGCGTACATGTTCAGTTTCATTAGCTAGAAATGTAAACATCTTGTTTTAAGATATTGCGATATTAAAACGTGTGCTAGAAAAAAATGTGTACTAAAAAAAATTTGTAGGGCTGTAGCAATTAACATAATGTGTGATTGTTTTTTCCCCCATCTTTTGTTTTTACATAACACCATATTATTAGTAGTAGTAGTATTAGTAGTAGTAGTAGTAGTATTGGTATTATGATTAAGATTTTTTGCTTAAATAATTAAATAATGTTTTAATGTTTCTCTAATGTTAACTAACTACAGTGGAACCTCGGATTGCGAGTAATGCGGTTTGCGAGTGTTCCGCAAGATAAGCAAAGATTTTTAATAAATTTTGACTTGGAAAACAAACAAGTTGTCATAATTGCCTTGTCTCCCGAATAAGTGGATGCAGATGCAGGGGATTCGTTTTGAACAGAAATATTTATTTGAGGCTCTCGAAATCACAAACAAAACAGAACATAAACCAAAAAACAAGGTGAAAACAAAGCTCCTGGCTGGAGCTGCGAGCGAGCACGTAGAGTCACCAAGCATCAAAAGAACTGAATGGCGCCGAGCCGGCGTACTAAATCCGTAAGCACCATTGTGCGACAGAGCCGTGAACTTGACCTTTTTCCAGGTCCGGAATGGCACCCTCCCTGGGTGCGCCTCGCTCGACAGGAACAGCTCAGTCCTATGTGGAAGAGATACGAGAGTATGCACACAGACACTGACATAGAGAGCCTTTTAGACATAGGAAGACCGTGACCTTATGGGGCTTATGGGAGCGGCTGGCATATATAGTAGACACACAAGGAGGACACAGGTGAACTTGATGAAGTGTTAATTGTGCAATACATACATACGCAGACACAGCAAGGGGGAGACAAAGAGGCGGCTCAGTAATCCGGCGAGCCAGATCTTAACCCCTGAGACCGCGGTGGTACAGATGTGACAGTACGCCCCCCCCCCCAAGGACCGGCTTCCCGAGGGAGGTGAGAGCACATTCTCTGCGTTACCAGAGGGAGCTGGGACCCACCGAACTGATGGGATTGCCGGCGGGCGGGTCGACCTGGGAGTCGCGGTGCTGGGCGATCCGGCCGAGCTTGGTGGAAATCATTAATGAGTTGTCTACTCAAAATGTCTCTTGCCGGAACCCAGCTTCGCTCCTCCGGACCGTACCCTTCCCAGTCCACTAGATATTGGAGGGAACCCCCTCTCCWCCGGGWGTCCAAGAGYRCTCTGACTCTAAACGCAGGGGCGCCCTCAATCTCCACAGCCCCAGGGAGCGAAGGCTCAGCTGTGCCTTCGTCTAGTGGCCCCCGGATCACCGGCCTAAGGAGAGAAACATGAAAGACAGGGTGAATGCGAAGATGGCAAGGGAGTTGCAATTTAAATGATACGGGATTGATTTGGGCAATGATGGGAAAGGGGCCGATGTATCGGGGTGTCAGTTTACAGCAGGGGAGACTGAGGTGAAGGTCCCGGGTCGAGAGCCATACTCGATCGTCTACCTGGAGCGGAGGACTTTCCCCTCGTCGTCTATCGGCATATCTTTTGAATCAACGAACTGCTTGGGAGATCTTAGCATGTGCATCTTTCCATACTGTCCCCGCTCTTCTAAACCACTGATCCACCATGGGTACATAGGTGGGAGTGGCATCCCATGGGCAGAGCGGAGGCTGGTGGCCCAGCACACACTGAGACGGCGTTAGGCCGGTAGCGGAGTGACGTAGCGAGTTTTGCGCGTACTCCGCCCAGAATACGCAGTCAGCCCATTCATGTTGTCGACTACTACAGTATGCGCGGAGGTATCTCCCGAGTTCTTGTACAGTCCGCTCAGCCTGTCCGTTAGACTCAGGGTGATAGCCCGACATTAGGCTAACAGTGGACCCCAATTTCTGGAAAAAAGCTTTCCAGACCTTGGTGATAAATTGGGGACAACGATCGGAAACGATATCCTCCGGAATGCCGTAGTAGCGAAACACATTTTCGAATAAACTTTCTGCTACCTGGAGGGCGGAAGAGAGCCAAACGGAATGAAACGACATCCCTTCGAGAATCGGTCAACTACCACCAAAATCGTTGTGTACCCTTGAGATACTGGCAGATCCGTTACAAAGTCCACGGCTATGTGTGACCACGGTCTGTTCGGTATCGGCAGGGGGATTAATTTCCCAGCGAGTTGGGTACACGGATCTTTGGTTTTCGCGCACACTGCACAAGACATAACCACCGTTCTTACCGTCTCTCGCATCTTAGGCCACCAGAACCGACGTTCCAGTAGCTGGTACGTGCGCGTGACACCAGGATGACCTGCGGATAAATTAGAGTGGGCATTTATGATAATTTTTTCACGGAGTGCCACAGGGATATATTGTTGATGTGGCAGACAGTTGCTAGGTGTGGGATCTGAGCGAGCTGCTCGGGCGATCTCCGTTTCGAGAACCCAAGTTATAGGCGCTACAATAATAGTGTCAGGAACGATGGTTTCTGGGTTAGGTGTGGGTCGTGGTGGGGGATAATAGCGATAGAGCGCGTCTGCTTTTTTATTTTTTGATCCGGGGCGATACGTGATTTTAAAATCAAATCTCGTAAAGAACAGTGCCCAGCGGGCTTGGAGCGGGTTAAGTCTTTTAGCATGCTGGATATACTCGAGATTTTGGTGGTCAGTTAGTACCATAAACGGGTGTTTTGCTCCCTCCAGCCAGTGCCGCCACTCCTCTAACGCCGCTTTTACTGCTAGCAGTTCTCGGTTTCCGATATCGTAGTTGCACTCAGCAGGGCTTAATTTCCTAGAAAAGAAAGCACAAGAGTGGAGTTTTCCTGGGTGGCCGTAACGCTGTGACAGCACCGCTCCGATCCCGACCTCAGAGGCATCAACTTCTACAATAAATGGCTTTTCTGGGTCCGGAAGCTTTAACAGGGGGGTGGTGGTAAATGCCCGCTTCAGACGCATAAAAGCTGTGTGCGCTTCTGACGAAAATTCTTTTAGTAGTTTCGGTTTCCCTTTTAGTAATGAGGTGAGCGGTGCTGCCATCACACTGAAGTTACGAATAAAGCGCCTATAAAAGTTCGCAAACCCAAGAAAACTCTGTAGCGCCTTTACTGACTTCGGTTCCGGCCATTGTTGCACCGCCGAGACCTTGGTCGCCTCCATCCCGACACCCTGTGGCCCTATGCGATGCCCGAGAAATGCGATCTCCGACTGGTGGAATTCACATTTCTCCGCCTTCGCATAGAGCCCATGTTTGCGCAGGCAATGAAGGACGGCGGACACATGATGAACGTGTTCAGTATATGACCGAGAGTATACCAAGATATCATCCAAGTAAACTATCACATAACGGTTAAACATATCCCGAAACACGTCATTCATGAACCCCAGAAACACCGCAGGTGCGTTTACCAACCCATATGCCATCACATTATATTGGTAATGCCCAGAGGTTGTACTAAACGCAGTCTTCCATTCATCACCACTTCGCACACGAACGAGATTGTAAGTGCTGCGGAGGTCGAGKTTTGTGAARATGGAAGCGCCTCGGAGYTGATCGATGGCRGCCRGTACCAGGGKCAGCGGGTGCTTATACTTTACGGTTACCGCATTAAGTCCACGGTAATCTATACATGGACGTAAACCCCCGCCTTTCTTCTCTATAAAAAAAAACCCCGCCGAGGCTGGCGACGTGGACCTACTGATGAGCCCCTGCTGAAGAGCCTCGCTCACGTATTCCTCCATGGCCCGTGTTTCTTCCACGGACAATGGATAAATACGTGCGCAAGGCGGTGTTTTCCCCGGCAAAAGCTCTATCGCACAGTCCCATGGACGGTGAGGGGGAAGTCGTGCAGCTGCCCTGACACTAAACACATCTTTAAATCGCGAATACTCGGATGGTATTGTGTCGGACACTTGGGCGCATGGACTCTCAATGTTTGTAGTCTGGACCGTTAAAACAGACGGTGTACATAATCTAGCGCATCTAGGGGACCAAGATACAATGCGAGAACGTGCCCAATCAAAATTGGGATTGTGGACGTTGAGCCAGGGGAGACCCAACACGACGGACTGATCTAACTGAGGAAGTACAAAAAATTTTAATTCCTCCGTATGATTGGGAAAAGTTAACCGTAGGGGCGCGGACATATTTTTAATAGGTGACTGTACGAGTTGCCGACCATCCAGAGCTTTTATTGTTATCGGGTATGGAAGCTTCGACACGGGAGCTCGCAGTGCGGAAAGGACAGCAGAAGAGATGAAGTTGCCAGCTGCCCCGGAATCTATGAGGGGAAAAACAGACAAGGTATGATTATTAAACGAGAGTTGTGCAGGTATACAAAAGGGGTGGTGGGTGCGAAGGGGTGTGGGTGGTGAAATGTGAGGCGTTGGGTTTACATGACGTAATGGACATCCGCTGACACGGTGATTTTCCCCCCCACAGTACAGACACAGTCCCGCTGCCAGTCTTCGTTTCCTCTCCTTTTGTGATAGATGGGAGGAGTCCACATCCATAGCCTCTGAGGAAGCTCCCTCGCGCAGTTCTGTGGGCAGTGAATTACGGGGACCGATCACAGCCCGTTTCTTTTGCTGTTTCGCTGAGAGGTTTGCTGGCCTCTGAGGTGCTGATCCAGCTTGATCGCCARGTCGATCACTTCTGTCAACGACATCCCGGTGTCTCGACAGGCTAACTCTAGTTGGATGTCTGCCTGGAGACCATCCCGGAACCTGGCTAGCAGACTGGCCTCGCACCAACCACTCTCCGGAGCAAGAACTCGGAACTTTACTGCATAATCGGCCACCGTTCCAGTTCCTTGGCATAACCGCAGCAATTGCTGCTCTACGGATTTGCCCTGGTCGGGGTGATCAAAGACCGCGCGAAGGGCCTCAATGAACCGGGCATAGCTTGTTGTGACTCCGCCCCCGGCGCTCCAAACGGCGGTGGCCCAGTCCATGGCTGACCCTGTGAGCTGTTGCGTGACAAAGCTGACTCGTTGGTGATCGGACAGGTCAGGGAACTCGGCCAAGTACAGCTCACAGGCCAGCAGAAATCGCTTACACCCCTCAGGATTCCCTGCGTACCTTTCTGGGGGAGCGGGACGCAGTGCCATAGCTTCGTGGCGTCGAGGAGGAGAGGAGGCGGGAGCTCGAGCAGACACGAGCGGACTTACGCTGAACGCGAGGTTGTGCACGGCTCGTGCCAAACTCTCAATCTCACGCTGCTGGCTGCGGAGATACTGCTGCAGTGGGGGGTCTTCGTCGGGGAGAGGTATCCCTGCTGCATCCAGGAAGGTCTGGTCATCTGTCATAATTGCCTTGTCTCCCGAATAAGTGGATGCACTGAGGCCGCGGTGGTACAGATGTGACACAAGTCTTGGTTTACGAGTACCGAGTATCATGTATCACGCTTGCGCTTCTTGTTCTGACGCTGAGCGTCACGTGATCACAACTAAGCCATTTTTCTTCTCTCTCTTGCGCTGCAGAATTGTTTGTAATCGTCCCCTGTTCTCACTGATATAATGTTTACTATAAAGAAACCTATATAGAGAGGTTAAAAATCCATTTTCTCTTTCTCTCTCTCTCTGTATCAGCCTGCAGGTTGATAGGCAGGTTGATTAAGCATCAAACTAACTTAAGCACCGCAAAACAAACAAACAAACAAACAAACAAAAAAAAAATAATAATAGTAGTAGTAGTAGTAATAACAACAACAAGAAGAACAACTTCAGAAACTCTTCAGACAGAGGATTTTACATATTTATTCAATTATCTATTTATTTGTTTCTTTGCTTGTTTGTTTGCTTTTCTTAGTTCATAACATCCACATTAATGCAACTACTACTACTTCTATTACTACTATTACTACTAATAATAATTTTAATAGTTACACTGCAATTTATTTGTTGTGACAAAATAATGCATAACCTCCCTGTTCCTTAAATTGTTGAAATAAATGCATGTTACTAAAGCATTTTGTTAATTATATACTACTACTACTACTTCTTCTACTACTACTACTAATAATAATAATTATTATTATTATAATATGGGGATGATTTCAATCAGGGCATGGTGCATGACACTCTAATTAACTTCCATCATGTCTTCATAGAACTGTCTTTCTTGATCTTGCATGGGACCATCATGCTGGATAAGGGTTTGAGTCAAGTTAAAAAGAAGGGACTCTAATGCTAAAGCTTCTTGCCCTTTTTTACTTTTGTACTCTTGGCAATGTATACTATAACATCAGCTGACAAGTGAATGTTTTATGTTTTTCAAGTTAAATGCATGCAATTGCATTAACAAATCTAATTTACCATGGCACTGTGTTTTCACATACTGTAAGCCTGACCCATAAATAATAACTAATCTGCCTCCCATCTCTTGCATCCAGTGCTGATAAACCCACCTCTGGACTGCTACCTTACATCCATCAGGCTCTCTCTTTCTGTCTCCATCGTCGTCATGCCTGCTTTCACACACGCATTGCCGTATTGAAAGAAACACTCTGCTCTCTCTCTCATTCGTTCGTCCAGGCCCTCCATCTCCTGAATGCACTCCTCGTTTCCCCATAACCTCCACTTCTCCTCATACTGTTGTTGTGGAGCGATTAGGATGAATGCAAGCAATCGCCCACTGAGCAGCGGCTCGGTAAATCTCGCCTACTGGAAGCGCAAGGCGTGACGCGAATTCCATCACCGCGATTGCATGTCTCTCATCAATATCCAATAGGCCGAGTCAGAGCCAGAGTCGTCCGGAGGGACCCCATCGTTCTGAGCGCTATAGAAATCCACTGCATATTGTAATGAAGTGAACACTGCCAAAGCATTACTGCCGTATTTCCATCACACTAAATTTCCCTTTAGCGGGAAAGCATCTGAACGTTTTAGGTTTGTTTTACCCTTGAGGAAACAGAAAGAAGGGGAGATAATTTTCCTGTACAAAAAATGGCACACACTTCATTGCTTTTTAAAATTGGAATTGAATTTTTTTAAAATTTGCCGGCTTAGTATTGCAAGGCTACAACATTATGTTAACTAGTAATGGATGTTAATCACTACCAGTTTTGCCTTGTGCACTAAATCAAACAAGCTTTGTTGTTCTTTTCTTTAAAAAAAATTTAAAATGTTAAAAATCAGAAAAAGGCTCAAACTCATAGTTCAATACTGAGGCTAAACACTTCAACATAGTTTAATCGCAAACTTGCAGAAGACACATCTGTCTGTGGGAAGTGTAAACACAATCATTCACCAGCCCCTGCATTTGCAGAAGCTGAGTGCATGCTGGGAACTGAGAGAGCTCTCTGCTCTCAATCGGCACAGAAGATTGCTAATCTGCAGTGAGTTAAATGAACGATTTGACACGAAAGGCCAGGATGTCTGATTATGGCTCTGGCGTACTGACAAAACTTTTTACCTTGATGGTATCCAACCACTAGTGAAAGGCTGGGATAAGTGCAGTGGTGAATTTGACACGACACTAACACCACCACCAGGTGATCTGAATGCCATTGATTGTCAATTATATACCAGTAAACTGGTGACAGGATCATGGGCATCCAAGGCTTCATTATGCCTGGGGGAACCAAAGGTCAACCTGTCTGGATCAATCCCACAGAAAAGTCAATGTATCACAAATTGCTGGAAGGGAAAAAGGCACCCGGCAACTCAGTGCACCACAGCTCACCACACATGCTTAAACAGCCCAAGGCTGTTGACCCAGCTTCCAAACTCATCAGATCCCAATCTGATCAAGCACCCATGGACTGTGCCTGGGAAACAAATCCAATCCATAGAGCTCCCACCCCATAACCCAAAGGATCTGCCATTAACGTCCCAGTACAAGCATATTCCTAGAGGCCCTGCCAAGTCAAGCCAGACTGGTGGCACAAGGGGAACCTACACAAAATGTGGCAGCCTTTTGAGTATAGATATAATGTCTGATCAGGGTAAATATCAATGAACAAAGGTAGCTTTTAGTCTACCTTTACGATTACGTCCTGTTATTCTGAAGAATGTAAAAGTTCCACCCTTGAATGCCCGTTGTATAACAATGTGCATTTCAATGTGCTGTTTTATCAACATTATGGAGTGGAGTTACTATTGTATTACCAACCCAATGTAGAATTTTCTTCGTAAAGTATTTTATTCTCATTACACAGAGGAAAGTCCATTAGTTGGAAAACTGTAAAGCTATGTTAAAGCACTGACACTGGAGACTCATTGCACTAGAGCCTCCTACCATAAATGACGTAATGTAAATTGTCACTGTAGAAATGATAAGATATAAAAATTGTTACAAACCAACTTATATGGTACACTTTCTTACCAATACAGTGCTAGCACTGTATACCGAGCCTTCTCAAAGATTTTCATGTTTTTTTTTTATTTATTTATTTATTTTTTATTCCACTGCCTTTTTGTCCTCTTTTCTACTGGAGCAAATCAGTTGCTAAGTAACTGCTGTAAGGATTCGGCATCTTTCTAGATCTGATCATAACTACCTTTTAAACTTCAGGCTCGTATTGTTTGCAGCGTTATTTTATTTAATTGACACAAAGTGCATCGTATATCTAAAATCTGTTCTGTAAACTCTGACTGCTGAGTGGATTGGGGAAATATGTTTCCACTGCTGAAAAATAAATTGAAGAGAAATATACATTGGCTCGGCTTCCTCCTTCACTGGCCAAAAACAAAAGCAGGAGATTCTATTGATCCATGAGTCCTAATGAATGGAAGACATCTCGTCCCTTTATTGTAAGAGGAGCTCTTTTAGATTTAAAGGAAAACAATACATCCCTTTCCATAGTACACGTACATTGAGTGGTGTGTGTGTGTGTGTGTGTGTGTGTGTGTGGCTTTCATTTATTCCAAGTAAGACTGAGCTGAGATGCAGTGTGAGATACGATGTCACTATAGAGACCGCAATGATGGCGAGGGGGACAGAGGTTAAGTCATGAAAATAACATCCAATTTATACAATCAATCACTTTGGATTCATAAACACACTGAGGTACAGAAAATAGAATTTTGCCATCAATTCTGAAGCAAGTAAAAGAATATAATAATAATGATTAAAAAAAAAAATACATAAACATATACAGGAGTTGCATAGTGCACAGATTACGAGTTAGAGTGCACCATATAAACATAAATATTATCCAATTAAATTATACACAAAGTATCTTGCCCAAGCACTGCTTGCGAACATTACTTAGTTAAAATATAAATCAAGATAACAACATAAACCCAAATTCTACATTGTATAAAGCTTAGCTAAACTGAAGTAAAAATCTTGACCAAATGTGTTTAAAAAGTGCAACCAAGATGACTTTTTCCCTTAAATCTCTCTTGCTAGTTCAACAACTTAGCTTGGATGTATGGATGTACAGTACTGCATGGATGTATATATGTATGTATGTATGTATGGATGGATCTATGCACAGTATGTATAGATAGATAGATAGATAGATAGATAGATAGATAGATAGATAGATAGATAGATAGATAGATAGATAGATAGATAGATAAGTGCTTATAAATCCCATAGGGGAACTGTTATATACTGTATATAAAACATACACATGGAAACATACATTTATATATATATAATTTAATTAAAATAATTTATTTATGAACTAGTTTAATTTTCTAGTTTTCACTTTTTAAATTTAATTTATGTTTTTTAATCTCATTTTCATTCAGTAAAAATACATTTATTCATGTAGGAGAAAAGAAAACAAATAAATACTTATATTAATAAAATAAAATAATATAATAATAATATAATAATATATACTAATAATTAATTAATTAAATAATATTGATGGGAGCACTAGCCTGCAGAGGGATATATAAACTAACTAACTAACTAAGCCACAAATAAACAAACAAATATTTATTTCACAAATATTAATTTTACAAATAAATTAATACAAAATATTTAATGTAAATTTTATAAGAAACAAATTGAACAGCTGTAAATTAAATACAATTCTTTTTAATTAAAAAAGTTAAAAAATAATATTTAAAGATCTAATCAATACTGAACAATGTCTCTCAAGGCAAAGTAAAACATCCTGGCAATATTACGCAAAATGGATCTTCTCTCACCAAAAATACACATTCACATCTATAATAAGGCTCCTCTTCTACTTGCAAACCAACACACATGCAGCATCTGTGAACATTTAAAACCTACAGTAACATTAACTCAACAACACTAAAACACTACAAAAATCGGTTTTAATTAGGCAGAAACACAAATTTGGCAGTGAGTGAAAACATAGATTCTGAACCTTCTTGGGAAAAAACTTAAAAATAAATAAAACATCTTAGCATGTTCTACATGTGGCAAGTGAATAAGGCTTTCTGTAAAATTTCAGCGTTTATATCTGCAGCATTATTTTAAACTCAGTGCTAACACGAAATAGAAAAGTGTGAATTACAGGAGTAATTTTTAACCCATCTTTGTAAGAGTAGCTCAGTTTATCCACAACCATTATCACAAAACTAAAACAAGCAAAGAAAAAAAAAAGAAAGAAAGAAAACACATGGATACGGTTGAACACAGTTGGTTGTACAAATTCTACAACAAAACCCATTTATTAGTGTATTTAGCATAGTAGTGCTAGTGCAGCAATTACCGTTCATAGTTAGCCACCCCATGTGGTAAATTAGCACTGATGTTAGCTTGGTTTTAACATGCAACTAAAAATCCCACAGCGGAATTTGAAGAAATTAGAGTTATTTTACCAGCAAGCTTTAAATAAAAGCTGTTAACAATGTGAATTACACGCATCAGTATAAATCGCTGTTTCACGAAGACGAAATGCCAAACTAACAGGATAAATATTAAACCATGTTACATCCAAGGTCAACAAAACAAAATATTGTTCTTTTTGCTGCAGTCGCTCCCTCACTAGTATCTCTCTTTTCCTTTTTATCAAAGCTAATCATTTTCATTTTTAAAATAATTACAATTGTCATGTAACAAATAAACCACAAAGCTTAAGTAAACTTATTATTTGTTGCTAACCACTTATTACTGGAGACTCCTTCTATGAACGTTACAAAATGACCTAAATCACAAAATCAATGATTACACTTTTTTTCTGATGATGTGGAGCATTTGCTGTAAAAGCTACACTAATGTCAAAGCTGCTGTTATAAAATAAATAATAAAAAAGAACACCAGCATCAACATCATGTGACCAATCAGAATCCAGCTATCAAAACTGCTGTGGTGGAAAAGAATCTGCACACAAAAGGCTCAAAATAAATTCTAGAAGTTCTATGAATGTCAGTGAATGTCATGGGTATTATTATTATTATTATTATTATTATTATTATTATTATTATTATTATTATTATTATTATTGTTATTATTAACATTAGTAGTAGTAATAGTAGTATTAGTAGGTGCAGTACAAGTAGTGGTGATATTAGTAGTGGTAGAATTAAAGGCCAAAACTGAGACAAATTTAAAATTTTGCATTTCCAAGTATTTCATTGAGCACCCTGTAAAGATAAAGATTCTTTGAACCACCTGTAAAGTGGTAAAATGAGGTTAAATAGAAGTTACAATCTGATTACATTTAGTGAACAATTGCTCATTAGGACTGACTGGGACTTAATCAGAAAGTTCCTGATTCTTAGATTTCACTAAACCAAAAATCTCGAAATAACAGACTGTGCCTCGGTTAATAGCGCACCATAAAATAAATCAAATAAATAATTGAATAAGTAAAAAAAGAAAAAAAAAAATCAGCCACCACTTTGATAAAACAGATCAAATGCATTAGGGCATGTAATTTCTATCCATCAATAAACGTGATGGTCACAATTGAATTTCTGCATATTGGAGGACGACCATAATGGGGTCTGAAGTGGAAAAAAATGGAATATTAATGGATAGAGGAGAGGTATGAAACTTAAAAAAAGAGCCTCGGCGTAATGGAGCGCATTGACCGCATTAATAATAGAGGATATGTGGTCATGATGTCCTTTCTGAGGAGATGAAGGATGTGGATTCAGGGTCATACGATAGCAAGGAGGGAAAAAAGCAAAATGTAAATGCG
Organism: Clarias batrachus; assembly: GCA_003987875.1. Taxonomy (NCBI): domain Eukaryota; kingdom Metazoa; phylum Chordata; class Actinopteri; order Siluriformes; family Clariidae; genus Clarias; species Clarias batrachus. Next base: position 17,541 of record QMIH01002670.1, on the reverse strand, counting down.
TGTTTACAGATATAGCGATGAAGGGTGGGCTCGAGGGGGAGGGGCTAAGTGTGGAGGGGGCGTTAATGGTCAGCTGATTGAACGTGCTTATCAAGCTACGTATATGCAAAAACTTATTCGCAAATCACTTGTAACTATGTTCACACAAGAACTGTTTATAAGATAGTTAAAACAAAAAAGTACAATAACAAGTCAGTGTCAAATCCTGTTATTTTGTACAGATTACTGTCGCTGTAAAGTTTAAAAATAATTTCGAAATTTAAATAACACAACAATGTAAGGCAAAGGCTTGAATAAAAGCAAACTGAACTAACACAAAAGTAACGGCACCCCATCAATAGACAGAGTAAGTTTACACTCCTTCAGCTGCATTACTAGAATATATAGACACACCACATGTAGGGGGCACTCATTCAAAGTTAAGTAATCATTGTCTGCTCTTTTTTTTATCACCAGACAAAATGCAAATCAGTTGTGTTATGAACAATGTTTATTGGCAAGCTTATTGTTGCTTTTTAAAATGACCACATAATCAGATACTAATAAAAGTATTAAGTTACGAAGACTTACTACTTTTCAGTGAAAGTAATATTTTAATACATTTATAGAACAGTATTGAATATTTATTATTACTAACTTTGTTCTAAAGTAACCCATTACTGTTGTGCTATCTTTACACATTCCTTACTTGGATTCCCATCTCGGGTCTGTGTGCGTGGTTCTCCCTGTGCATGATGATTTTCCTCCAGGTACTCCGGTTTCCTCCAACAGTCCAAAGACCTGCAGATTACCTGGAGTTTACCAATTGTGTGTGTGTGTGTGTGTGTGTGTGTGTGTGTGTGTGTGTGTGTGTGTGTGTGTGTGTATACTCTGCCTAGTGCCCTAGGCTAGGGTCCAGGCCTCCCACTACACTATACACAGGATAAACAGTATAGCGCAAATGTTTTCCTCTCTTTCTTTACATTTTTGTTTTTATACAGAGATTGTAAAGTGTCTACAATAGAAATATTTTGATCATGCAGTATGTTAAATGAAACAGTTTGTACTTACAGCATCAACATTCTTCTTGCGTGATTCCAGCAAATGTATAACAAAAGTAAATCACATTTGCTGTACTAGTTACTAAAAAAAAAGCATTACTATTACTAGTAATATTACGTTATATTACTAGTTCCTAACAAGCATGATATATAACAGTAAAACTTTACTTTTGTAATGCGTCACTGCCATTAATGCAGGCGAGCATGAGAGAAAAATCATTATTTCTTTCTGCTTTTCTCCTGTTTTTTTATTCTTTTTGTTTTTTTTCCAAGAAAACGTTCCTAAATGAAGCCTCACGACTGTTGATCCTGCATTAATTTCACTTGTCCAGCTGAAACCCCCCTAAAAGGGCCCCGTTTATCACTTAATTTTTTTTCTATTAAGACAACACGTTTAATAATTTATCCATCTTGTGTTTGTTCTTTTGTTTTTATTCGAAGCAGAGGTGTTACACAGGGTTTTACAATTAGATTTGTCTCTGGGCCAAAATGTACCAGAGCGAGGAAAAAAAAGAAAACACCTTGCAGAAATATTCATGTATTTATAAACAGTGTAACGGATCAGAGGCAGATTACAATGTTGTTTGTAATTTTAACACTCTTTTGATCAGAACCATATATAATTAAAGTTTGTTAAATTATTTTCATTTTGAAAAAGAGTTGAACGCCATGTATCAGCTACGTACCCAACTATACCCCAAAGTTGTTTTCTCACCAGCTCACACGATGTTTTGCCTCCAAAATAGAGGCAAAAAATAATTTATGACTAATATATTAATTTATTTGTAGCTTTAATTGATGAAATACATCAAATCCTGGGACTTAAGCTGAGACTGAAGGTTTCTGTATAAACTGCAAACTTTGGTGTCGAGTCTGCGGAGCCACATGCAGCCTTGTTTCTTAATAATCTCGATTTAGCGTGTTTGTGAATGGCCCGCTTGCTGTGATTGCACTCTGATGCTCTGCAGTCGAATCTGTAACTCCATTACATGTTTGTCACCAGAGAACAAACCATTCAGAGACACGCTTTATCAGAGAGACAGGAGACAAAGGCACGCCTGGGCTTCTACAAATGAGGCATTTTTGGAACAATTCAGAGCCTCCACGTGGCAGCAGGTGGTTTAAAAAAAAAAAAAAAAAAACTAAATCACCCACATGCTTAGTGTGTAATAAACTAAATACGTTTAGCAGATACAGGTATAGGGCATTATGTACAACTGTGACAGGAGTGGCAGATTTTACTTTTCATGAATCGCAGAGGCAAAAATGGCAAGGATATATACGCAGGCAAAATTTCTTAAATCAATTTCATTGTTGTATGTCAAAACTATTCGACATAGCTCTGATGTCATGTTATTGCTTCTCATCAGGTTTTATGGGATTAGATTCCCCATAGGAACTCCAACGTTGAGCGTTGTAATATCGTTCCAAAGGCATCGCGATGACCTTGAGAGATAAAATGACTTTGATAAAAACGATGCTGAGATAACATTGAATGAGCGATCCGAATGCAAAACCGTTGCAAATACAACCTCAGAACGGACGAACACAACAGCTTCCCGCGAACAGCGCGCATACTTCATGTCACATGTCAAAGGTGCATCCGTTCAAGGTCAGACAATGTCATATAGTCAACAAGGTTCCAAAGTCATTTCATAATTGCTCAAAAACAACCCAACGCCAATGTCATCCCAACATCTGTAATGTCAACAAATTATCGTCAACACAACATTCTGAAAACCAAAACCATTCTGGCTGCGTTAGTAATTCCTTTGGACCTACATGGATGTCTTTTGTTCTGTTTTTGCCTCTTTTTTGGAGGCAAAACATTGTGTTTGCTTGTGAGCTGGTAAGAAAACAACTTTGGGGTAGTTGGGGAACTGATACATAGCTTTTAACTCTTTTTCAAAGTGAAAATAATTTACCAAACACTTTTCTCAGTAATGATTGAGAGAGAAAGTTCCAAAGCTCTTAAACTGACCACTTGCACCAGTTTTGTGCATGGTCCTCTCTGTACTTGCTGCACCCTGGCCCCTTTCACACGAGGTCAGGGGCTTTTAACATTTAGTGGATTGGTAAAGTGTCAAAGTTTCTAATGGATTTCTCTCTCTCTCTCTCTCTCTCTCTCTCTCTCTCTCTCTCTCTCTCTTTTGACTCCTTGACCAAGCCCTAATCATTGCATTACTATCTCAGAGCTATTACTAATATCGCAGACTGGTTCCCGTAAGCCGAGAAAGCATTTGTGATATTAGCGTACTGCTTTACGGGGACAGTGCCAGAGTATAGAGGTTCATGAACTATCATTAGCACTCCTCTGAACCCTGTGACTCGCTGAACGGAGCCTTTGTGCAGAAAATGAGGTAGCGTTTATTGAAATTTCTCTGTTCGGAGATCTCCTGGATTTACTGAACCATCCGCGAGCTGCGATTATCAGATGATTATAATAAAGTCATTAGCTCTTTTGTATGTATGAAGCTTTAAGAGGAAGTTATAGGTGTTAATTAAATATATTCATGTCTGATAGAACAGGGAACATGTGCTAAGTTCTGTAATTCTGTTCTCAGCTTCTCTTCATGAGAGCTGCGACTAAAGGCAAAGGTTTCAGTGAGTCAACTCACTCTTATGGAAATTTGAGTATCACTATGATGATAATTAAAACTATTACTTGTCTCGACCTCAGAACCACTAAAGAAACCTTTTCTGCTTTCATGTATTAATAACAGTGTCTTATGGAAGCTCACTCTCTAAACTAATGGATCTTGACCTGGGTCCTCGACGACTCCCTGCTCTGTTCCTCCCATTTCACCTTAGAAAATGTTGCTAATTACCTGATTTAACTAACCCGGTGTACTGGGAACTGAGAAAACACTAATGTTTTCTCATCAACGTACAGGACAGCGGGTCCAGGACCAGTGTGTGGACCCACTTATCTAAGCAATGTTGATTCCCTTTAATTACAAAGCACTTTTGTATGTCCATCTGGATAAGAGTGTCGGCCAAATGCCTGAATGTACATATAAATGTAAATTTATGTATGTGCATGAAGCATGTTGCAGGCGTTATATATCCTGAAATCTAGCATCAGATGTGATAATGTGTAAATCGCACTGGCCTTTACTAGTGTGAACCAAATATGCAAAAGGAAATGCAATCTCACAGAGGAAACCCACCACATGTGTTGTACTCCAGTTGTACTCCGGTTTTCTCCCATTAGATCTGGTTAACTGGGCAAATTTTCCTTTTATTTTTTGTATTTACTTGTATGATATCCCATCCAGGGGGGGTCATACCTCATGCTCCCCTGGGATATGCTACAGGCCACCAAGCTCTGTACAGCGAATGAGACAAAATGAGTCTTTCATGTCACTGTTTATAACATAACACAAAATAGAGGTTGATACTGTACACTTAGAGTATACTGACTTCACCAGGCAAAAACTAACATGTCCCCAGTGCTAATCAGTGGTGGCCGGTCAATAACCCCTAAAAGTTTGGCAGAGAAGAATGCTCATTTAACATGTAATTATTTAACATAATAATTATTTATTTTAATAATGAAAAAGTCATTTAGTCTCAATACTCCGTTGTATTATTTAATATAATTTATTTAACCCTCCCACTTTTGTTCTTAGCGAATCAATATTGTTTTTAAATATTTGGGCTCATTTGATTGGACAATTCTCAACAAGTCTTCCAGCACTTCTTATGGCAAGCGGATCTGGCTGATTGGATGTGATGTGAGTCATGCCTTTATTTTATACTAGTATTAATGATGCGCAATCACCTGATTAATGGCTATTTACAGGCGAGTATTAAATGTTTAATTTTAATTTCGTTTGAGGCCATCCAAAAAAAATTTTGGACCAGCCGCCACTGATGCTAATCCTAATTGTTTATTTTGCTTAAAGAAAAACATGTGCTTTCTTTTGAATGAGTTATTATCTTTGCTTTATACTCATAAAGACACATAGCCACATTTGAACTTTCACTTTAAGTACTTTGAAGTAAGCATTTCTCATTTTTCTTTGGCTAAGATTTGAACATGATGCATACTGGAGCAACAGCTCAAGAAAGAACTCCATCCTACACATGAAACTCACAGCACAGAATTCTGAGTTCCTGACATCCAGTTTCACATAGTGGTCTCATAGCCAGTGTGACTGTGAAGTCTTGCCAATACAATCCTATTGCACTTTCTGTTTTGTTTTGTTCTGTTTTAACCAGAATGCATTGCTTGTTTTTTGTCTCCTCACTATTTGATGTTTGGATTATCCCTGTCTGTTCTCTTGACTGTGCCCGCTGTGAATAAAACCTTATGCATTTTCTGGATCTGCTTTGTTAAACTCATACACTTTTTTTTACGTTGCCTACTGTAACTTAGTAATGTCTAGTGTAGCACCTGTAGCACCAAATGTAACACCTTCAGAATGTAATGGACTACTGTGGAATCCGCAAGCACAGATTACAGAGATCTCAATTGGACACATGAAGCTAGCCTCTCTCGGTTTGTTGTGTTGCTCTCCGGCCCATTTATCATCTCTCTGCTTGGATTGTATGACTGCACGTGACACATTTGGGTCATACGCTGTTGCGCACACACATCGAGTTAAACCCAAGCATAATACACACCTTTAGCGCCTAACTGGCTTGTGATTTGTGTTTTGCAGCGAACGCACGACTGTGTGAGAGTTCAGTGCCGCTCTGAACTCCAGCATGGAGTGTCTCGACTCTTCTCTGTCACCTCTCACCGCTCTGACACCCTTCATGTTCCTTCCCCTCCCAGCTCTTTGATAGCACTGACGTTTGAATCCTGCGGCAAGCACACGCACACACACACACACACACACACACACACACACACACACACACACACACACACACATATTTTATTCTGCCCTCAGCTCGCTGCATGTGTTTGACGGCATGTCACGCAGCCATCACTACACTTTGTTAAAATTAAAAGAGTTATTTTTTTCACGGTGCCACGCACACATACACACACACACACGCACACACACACACAAACACACACATACACACACACATGCACACACACACACACACACACACACTCAGACACACACAGATGTCGTGAGGTTTGCTTTTCCCTCTTGTTGCTCTCAGGTGCTTCACAGGGATCCTGAGTGTATAAAACGTCAAATTAAACCACACGAAAATCACATTTCTTCTGGATGTACCTGGGTGTGTTTCTCTCTTTCTCTTCACTCTGATCATACGCTATTAAAGATGAGTACTGTTTAAAAATGGATGAAGTGAAGCTGCACACTATAACACGGTACATAAGGAATAAAACAAAGTGTGTTGTGCTGGTAGGAAAACCTAATCAACAGCAGGGGGTGTGATGTGGATTCTCCATGTACAGGTGAATATTTTACTGCGTCTTTAATTCCGGTTACACAGACAATGGCCTACGATCCATGCATCTGTTATCTATACTGATTATTCTGCATAGGGTTGCAGGGTGGGTCTGGAGTCTGCCAGGGACAAGGCTGAGTACATTCAACACACATACACCTGCACTGTACTCACACACTACCACTCCAATTACAACTTCAAAGGAAGAAGATGGCAACCACGGTGAGCACTTAATGATAGCAAGCACTTATACATTATAGGTTACCTGCATTTACTTTATTATTTTTTTTCCCCACTTTTCTCATGCTTTCCCAGTGTTAGCTTCCCTCACCTTGAATTTAGCTAATATTCATGATTTAGGTCTGTGTAGGACCAGCAATATTTGCAAGCTATGCAAAATTTGCAACACTATGACCTTCACATGGGGCAGTCAGTGTTAGCTCAGAGGATAAAGGCTCTGGGTTACTTATCAGAAGGTCAGTGGTTAAAGAGGCTGCCATTGTGAGCAAGGTGCTTAACCCTGTCTGCTCCAGAGGTCGTATTATGGCAGACCCTGACCTTTGAACTAACAAAGCTGGTACTGTATATGCAAAGAACACAATATGTTCAGTATATGTAGTATATGTGACAAATAAAGGCTTAAACTACTTTCAATATCTGTATTAAATGTTGCAAGTGACAGTGGAGAAACTACTGGCCCCAAGACTAAAAAAGACATACAGATACATCACGCACATACGTCACACTCGCACACTACAGCAACTTCAGTCTCCACTGCATGTCTTTGGACTGTGGAAGGAAACTGTGTTCCTAGAGGAAACCCACTGGGAGAACAAACTCCACTGAGGCATGATTCAAACCCTAGCCCTGGAGGTCCAAGTGCACCAGGGTGATGCTAGTGCTAATCCATATTGCTGGCTATGACACATGATAATCTTAACAATTTCTAATTAATATTGTGAAACATCATTGACTTACCCTGAAGCAATTTACAGATTAAAGTGCCTATAATCACTCGGTTCCTCACAAGCTTGTACTTTCCTGACCGTTATTAAGCGCTGTCACTGGAGACTCCCACTGTAATTATGCATTTTATATATATGACATTATATAAAATATACAGGGTGATTTCCTCAAAAAGAGTCCCCAATATTATGTTTTAACCCTCACTAGTATGAAGCAATTTGAGTGAAACAATGTACAATGTGCTCCTCAGAGCTTCGAACATGAAGGGATGCCCCTACTGTAAGTGGGAACAATAAGATATGTGCCAGATAGCTTTAGTTCCATTTAACACCAAACCTTTTCACTTAGTCACTCGACTTCTCATCGGGGTGAAGGTGTACAGTAATGAGCAGCGCATCTTCATACTGTAATGTGAACCTACAGTATTGGGTCAGCAGTTTGTTTAAGTGATGTCTAAGTGAATCGAGGAAGAAATAGGAACTTGGCATGAGGAACTTGAACGAACTTGAAATTGCTGCTATTCCTCCTGATATCTTTGCCAATATGTTCAGAAACATTGAGCGCACGACAAAATGTGTCTGGCAGAAAACTGAGATGACTTCCAGCATTGCATGTAATGCGATCGATAACACATACAGTAATGTACATCAAGGTGTGTAGTGGATGTTTTTGGTCCTCGTCCTAATTGATATATGTATATATATATGATATGCAGCTGCGCTACTGGCGCAGCTACTTTTATAGCAAATGAATTGGCCAATCAGAATCTAGAGTTCTATAGTGTTGGGATATAAATAAAAATATTCATAATGGTTGGTCATGGTTCAAGGATGCACTGTAAGTACAATTTTCCTGAAATATCATTGTATCACTATATATACGTAGGGCCTACTTAAATAATTTGTGACACAAATAAGACACACACACACACACCCACACACACTTCATCTGATGAATCTCCTAAGCTTGGATGACTTCTGGTTGCTGTATTACCTCCACACACACACACACACACACACACACACACACACACACACACAAAATGTACATGAGCCAGCTTAAGATTTATGGCTTTGCTAATTAAAATTTGCAAAGCTGGCAGACATTCAGGCTAGCCGCAATTTTCCTCATGGATTCTGATTAACAGCGGCCGAATTCATTATTGCCCCGTAGTGGCATTCCAAGACCCTGAAACATCACCTTCTAATTAAAAAAAGAATAATAATCCAGTCGGCGCAATGTCACAAGTGAGCCGTGTTTCACAGTGTGAACTCACAGCAGCCTCCCTAAAGAGAAATGATTATATAGAATAAAGCGGCTCGCTGCTCATCGTGTCGGATGTGAGAACCGTTTCCTAACACAGAACGCGAGCTCTATGTGCATTCAGACAGGACGTTTTGACCTTCAGACGTCATGTCACAACAAGGGAATAATGAGAAACGCTGAGAAATTGCTGGGCAAAGTTGAATAAATTCTAAATGAACAGAGTCTACATAGAGCATTAAGACAGGTTAGATGTATCCTAGTTGTTTAATTGAAAACCCGTTAAAGGCTGTTGCTGATTGAATGGTATTTATAAGCATTGTTTCCAGATAAACCGAATATTGTGGTACTACAGTACGTATGTCTTGGTGTTGCGTGAATTGTCCAAATTGCAAAGTCGAGGAATCACACTCATTACGTTTACATGGCATTTGTTATGTTAGGGCAACTAAAACCCGACTAAAGTGAACTTCTCAAAGATGAACTAGCACACCCAGAAAATGCGATTAGGAGTCGCGCTACTTCTTGTGTGTACTGTATACCTCAATCGGAAACGCAAATAAGCCTCGACGCTCTTGACACATTGCACAGTTTCCATCAGGGGCATTGACCAAAATATGTAACAGTGGGAAAAGCTGCTAACAATACGTCAGTGTCTTCCGCCTTCAGATAGCATCGTGATTTGTCTAAAAAGTTACACATACAGTATTAAATTTACAGCGCTGAAAGTCGTCTACATTTTCACTGCTCAACATGCTAACTGTTTGCCTTTAGGTAACTTATTTTTTGGTTGTTTTGGTCTGTGATGTAATACATCAGCCAGAAATACAGTACTAAAAAGATGAAAGGGGTCATATCGGCAATTATTGTAGAGAAGTAGAAATTATCTGTAGGACACATGGTGCGTGTAAAATGGTGTGCTATAGTACCACCATCAGGTCAATCATGTCTCAAAAAGATTAGACTAGATTAGATTTGATTAGATTCTAATTTATTGTCATCATGCAAAGGGATCGAATATTAGTGAACATATCAGGAAGTTGTACACTAACAATCAATCAGTTTAGATTAGATTAGATTATTATTAGATTAGTTTGGATTGGATTAGATTAGATTGTATTGGAATGGATTGGATTAGATTAGATTAGATTCAGCTTTATCATTATGCAAAGTGATTCGATTTTAGTGAACATATCAGGAAGTTGTACACTAACATTAAATCAGATTAGATTCAATTATGTTGGATTAGATTAGATTCAACTTTATTGTCATTATGCAAAATAACAAGTATTAGTGCACATCTCAGGAGGTTGTACACTAACATTTGAGATTAATCCTTTAAAAATGCAGTTTGCATCTAAACAGAAGTGCATACTGTAAGTGGCCTATTTACAATATATAACTGTAGTAAATGATGGTATGGGTCCATGTATACCATGTATAAACAGGGGTGAGAGTGTCTTATGTACAGTAGGTGCAGTGAGTATAACTGTACAAACAGTATGCAACATGCAACTGCAGCATGACCAGTACGATGTACCTTTTGGTCCACATAACTAAGGTTAATGGAAACAAAGACAATCAAGATGCCTCCAAACATGCCATTAAAAAAGACTAATCCTTTGAAAAGCATTGGTGTTTGAGGAAAATCGATGATGGACCTTCTAAAAACAATAGAGTTTAAACAATCCTGGTGCTTGGACCCCTAAAAATCCCTACAAAAAAAAATAAAAATAGGTTCCAAAGACAGAGCTTGGCCTCGTAAATACTCGTGTTTTGCTGCCAATTTAAATGTCTTGTCTCAGTCGCACAATAGCTCGCAATAACTCAGCCTCGACATAGCGACAATAGCGTATTCTATATATAACAGGAGCACAATAGGGTTGAGAGGAAGAGTGCTGCCCCATCGATTGTCCCGTCTTCGCTTTTATCAGCCAGTGTTTCAAAACTTCGGGCCATTTTTCATCCTATCCTGCTTTCATCTGTTCCCACAAAAAGCTTCGCATTTCCTCCGCACGCCCTCCATCTTTCCGCAGCAATAAGCAGGCGTCACCTTTTGGAAAATAAACCTAAAATAATCTCCAGAGTTTCCATCACTTTACCCTTTTTCCTTGACAGAACTGGGACTAATCCGATTCTTTCCACTCCGAGTGAGATTTCACGCTTTGACGTTTGACGATTTGGCACCGTGAATCTTTAAACCGTGCAGGCTTCAGTCGAAGAAGCTGCTACGTTCATTTCTCGAGCACCAAGAAATGGAAGTGCATGAGCGCATTGTTTTGTTTTCCTCTCAGGGTTTATGCGACTGCCCTCTGAGAAATTTACAATCTCTAGTCTTTCAAAAAGTAGATAAATAAATAATAATGATAATAATAATAATAAAAAAATGCTTTTAACCTGGCACTAAACAGCATGTGAGACTGTGGAAGTTCCTTATTTTTTGTTCATGACATCTAGGAACTTGGGATTTTCCAACTCGTAACTTCCTACTTTCCAAATCATAGTGCCTCAACCCAAAAAAAAGGATGCTGAAAGTTGACTTATTTGAAAGTCTCTAAATCTTTATTAAATGTACATTAATATACTAAAACATGATTTTTCTATCACTCTGTACATGTGCTCTTTCATGAATATCACACCTGCTGTATAATCAGATGGAATAGCTGTGAGACTGCATGAGATGCACAGTTTCCATCGTCAGAAATAGACTTCAGGCCTTCTCTAGGAGTGTGTTCTTTAATCAGCATGTTGTCTTGGGATGCTGACCGCTATGGGAGACGATCGGACAATTACAGACATGTCTCACAGGCTCTGTGCTAATGACACAAAAGCAGCACCGTAGGCGAGATCGTAATTAGGAGCCCACATGGCAGATAAAAAGCCATGCAAATCAACATGCCTGATCTGGGCGTGATTGAAATAAGTATAAATTACTGCAGTCTCCTTTGAAGCCTGCTTTGAAGATGGTGTCTTCAGTTTTGCCTTCCATCGAGCCGCCCGTGTGAACCTTTACCATGACATATTAAATCAGAGGCTGTTCGTATATTTACTCGCCTTTAAAGCCAATCTGTTTGAAAATTCAATATAACCTTTTGCCTAGAGATGTTCACGGTTTTATTTCATATGAGGATAAAAGGAGTAGAAATATGACTGAGGGACACAGAATCTCATTTAAGGTCTAGACTCCAGCTTGGACTGATACGCAAATAGGCCACCCTTCCATCACTACATGACCAGATGGATGGATTATTGTGTATATTGATGAATGTTTGAACGGATTAATTCAGTTTGATTGAAATTCAATTGATGAAAAATCTGAACTATTTCTTTTTTGAAAAAATAGATGAGGGGTGGATGGATGGGGAATGAATGGACTGATGTTTGGGACGATAGATAATTAGACGAATGTTTGTATGGAATAAAAAATAGATGGAGGTCCAGATGGATGGGTGTTCAGATGGTTAGATTATTAGATGGATAATGTTTGGAAAGATGAAATAAATTATGTTTTTTTTTTGTAACAATGGATACATATGTAGTATTCGATATTTGGACAAATGTCTACAAATGTACAAATAGATTGATGACTTGATGGATAGATGAATGTATTAAGGAATGAATGGATGAATGTAAACATATAGATGGATGGATGAAAATCAATGGAGGACTTAGGGAAAGTACAAAAATCCTGTAGTTGAATAGTCCTCTGGTTTGGTTTAAAGCCCCCCCCCCTCTTTTTCTCTCCTTCCCGGCTGTGGACATGCTGTTTTTTTTTTTTTTTTGCTATCTGCCACTGTTTATGCAGACACAATTTCTATGCAGAGATGTAGAACTGTAGTGAAGTTGAAAGTACAGATATTTGCTGTATGATATAGTGGAGTAAAATGAAAAAAAAAAAATCCACTAATAAAACTATTCAAGTAAACAACATACATGCAAAATGCATACTTAATCACAGTAACAAAGTATTAATTACCTTCCACCGCTGGTAGAGAGCGGTTAAATGGAGTTTTTGAACAATGTATGTGTGAGAGGGGGATGGATCCATGAATGAATGGATGGATGAACAAAAATCAGTGGAGGAGGTTTAGACAAATGGAACAATTGATGGATAAATGGATGGATGGATGGAATATAAACAGATGGGTGCCTGCATGGATATTGTTTAGGTGATTAGATAGCTAGATGGATAAAGGTTGGATAGATAAATAATAGACCAATGACTGGATGGATAGATCAACGGATGGAAGAAACAATTAACTGAATGTATAGGAAGACAAATGGTGGATGGATGGATAAATATATCGATGGATGGATGGATGGATGTTTGAGCAGATAAATACATTTTTGTATAGATACAGCAGATGGTTGGGTGAGTGGATAAATGTCAATGAATGGATGAAAAATGAATAAATAAATGTAACTAATGTAGAGATAGACTGATGTTTGGATATTACTGACAGGAAAAATGGTTACGGCTGTTTCAGTTGAAATAATGGCAATGCAAGCCACACCTCCAATTTTACAGAGAGGCACAAAAGCCCAGCCCTTTAAAATAATAATTAGTGCCAAATTTATTTCATTTTTTTATCGTCGTTTGTTGAAATAAAGTATAAGTGATACAAGATTGACATCATAACCTGTATTTGGTTTGCAATGCACGATAAAAAAATAAAATAAAATAAAAATATCATAGTAACACATTTGACAAGTAATAGTAATTTTGTTGTCTTGCCATGTTTGTAATAATTGTAGTTTTAGTGTCGGGGTGTTAATGTATTCACATCTGCTGCTGTTGGCAAGTGTTTAATATAAAAACAAAATCCATCAAAGAATAATCAAAACAAATACAGCATGATGTGCAATCACATCTGGCCAGAGTCAACCAAGGCTCTGTCTTTGCAAGGACATGTGTTCCGATATATTTCTGGTCATATTCCATCTGAACTGTTTTGCCCGGCATAATTTGACACACTGCAGCCTTACTCACGCCTTTAGTCAGAAGTACTAGCTTGTTACCTCACAATCTGCGGTGCACAGATTCCAGTTCACTGACACAGTGTTGGGCTTTGGGGAGAGGAGTAGCAGAAGTGTTGGCCTTAATGTCAGAGCCAGTGTGATGTCTGAAAACATTCTCTGGCTTCTGGATAAGTCTTCTTGCCTCAATTAGATTGACTCTCGTTCTCAGAGGGAAGGTCGTTTGTTTTAGGCGGGTTAAGACGCCTGGGCCAGTGGAGCGAGGTGGTTTTGAGATTTGAGTCCCTCCGGCTTAAAAATGAGGGCAAATGGAACCGCTCAATAGCTCACAATAGATGTGTACAAATAGCCTTGTATCAGAAGCTCTGTGAGGCCTTTACAGTATTTATGCGGAACCTTGATGCTACTCAGCTTTTGTTTTACACTCAAACAGCAAACATTTATAAGGGATAGATTTATGACAACTGAAGGATGAAGACATTATTTGTCTAAGATTGGATTGATGGATGGATTTAAAAGATGTAGTTGAATGAAAGATGCATAAAAGGATAAGCTCGACGAATTTATGAATAGGTGGGTTATGGTTGATAGATCAATAAATTAATGGTGCAGGAAGAATAAATTGTGATGACAGATGCACTGTACAATGCTTGAATGATGTTTCAAAAGATAGATGGATGATTGGTAGATGAGTAAACAGAGTATTTGGATCAAAGGATGATTGGATGGATGAATGATTAAATGTTGGGATATGTGATTGTATGTTAGGATGGATGGATGGATGGATGGCTGGACGGATGTGTGTTTGAATTTATGTATATATAGATGGTTAAATATTTAGATGAATGAATGGATGGCTGGATTGTTGGATAGATGATTAAATGGATGCTGATTAATAAATAGATATGTTAAGATATTTGGGGGGATGGATGTATGGATGGATATCGATTATATGGTTGAATAGATGAATAGATGGCATGTGGATGGAGATATGAATGGATGGGTGTTTGTTAGGATAACGGTAGAATTGCTGAATGGATGGATGGAGAAATGAATGGAGGGATGGATGATTCAGTGATTAAATATATGGTTTTATGGTAGGATAAGTGGATGGATAGCTGTAAGAATAAATGATTATATAGTTAAATTGATGACTTAAATGGATGATGGAAGGATGGATGGATGGATGACTACATGTTAGGATAATTAGGTAGAACTGGATGGATGGATGGATGGATGGATGGATGGATGGATGGATGGATGGATGGATGGATGGATGGAAGAACAATGGATAAAAATGTTTGGATAGAGGAACAGTGAAATGGCATGCAATCTACAAATAGTCCTTGAATTGAAGAGTTATTTGTTATGTAATCACTGGCTCTATTAAAGTATGCATTTGCATGCATGAGTTGAATTAAGACCATCTGTCTGTCCTTAAGCCTTATCATTCATCCTCTATCTCTCTTTCTGTCTATCCTAACAAGGAGCTGCAGGTTTCAGATTTATTATTAGAAACTTTATCAACAATGTTTTGGTTTGATGATAATTTGTCAGCCAATCTGTGAGATCTGTCCATCCATCCATCCATGCATCATCTGAAGGACATTGTGTTAGCAGCACTTCCTGTTTGGATCTGTAGAGGTGTTAAAAAAAAGAGAAAAAATCAGAGTTTTAATGCCAAAGTGACAGATTGGGTGGCTTTGGTTGTTTCCAACTTGAAGTTAACCTCAGCCTCCCTCAGCAGGATATGAACACATGCTTCCTGTCCTATACATGGCAGTCGGAAAGCAGACACAAACACTTGAAACCTACAGATGCACACTTAACGCGATGCGTGGTGAGGGCGACAGTGTAAAATAATTACCGTTGCTGTATCCTGTGGGATGGAATTGAATTTTCTAGGCCATGAGTCACGACTGAGAACCTGCAGTGTTTTAAATGAGCATAATGGGCTTTTTTTTTTTTTTTTTTAAATCATCGGGTTTAACGTTATACATCACCTAATCAAGAAAAGCTCTGGATTGCTTGTTAGATAAGGGTCCTTTAGGAATTTATAGGAAATGTGACTCTTAAAGAAGGGGTGAAGACGTGTAACAATTTCTGCATTATAGCGCAGATTTTAATAATACACCATGCAGTCGGGCACTTATAATCAAGTGAGCTTTCAAAGAAAATAGCAGGAGAGGAAAGGCAAATTAAAAGGAACTGTTTTGATGCATCAGACAAAGAACAGGTCAAGGGTGAAAAAAAAAACCTCTTCTCACACTACTCATTTGTTTTTTTTTTTTTTTTTTTTTTTTTTTTTTTTTTTTTTTTTTTTCATTTAGATTATTGATCAGGGTGATCCAGTGCCCTTTTTTTGTTTCTCCTGGAAAGTCTCTTTTAAAGGCATAGAATATATTGATTGGCCAAAATGTATCCATTTTTCTAACATGGATAAGTATATAATTGTTTTATGTTCCAGGCTGTTTCATCATAATAAAGGCATTTGTTTCACTTTATAGAAGTTAGAGACTTTCACAGAATTTGAGTTTTTTTTTTTTTTTTTTACTTTTCCTCTAATCTGTATTCTAAATAAATACTGTTAAATTCATTTTGAATTCTTCCTGGTCAAAAGGTTTTGATTAATTATCTATAATATGATGATTCGAGCAGCTACAGTGTTGATTAATGCACTCATTGTAATTCATGTTATTATTTCTGTAGTAACAGCTTCATAACAGGAACCTTGATAAGATACATGTGGTAAAGTTTTATGAAAGCGGATGTCTATTTTATCATTTTTTTTCACTGGAATCCCCAGGGGAAAAATTTAAACTGTAGCTTTAAGGAAGGCTTTAGAGTAAGTTTGGCTACCTTGCAGTTTGGTGTGGTTGTGACTCAGTGTTTTAAAGCTCTGAGTTACTGATCGGGAGGTCGGGAGTTCGAGCCCCAGCTCTGCCAGGTTGCTGCTGTTGGGCCCTTGAGCAAGGCCCTTAACCCTGTCTGCTCCAGGGATGTCATAAAAATGGCTGACCCTGCGCTCTGACCCCATCCCCATCTGACCCTAACAAAGCTGGGATATGCAAAGAATAAAATAATTTCACTGTGCAATAATATATATGTGGTGAATAAAGTCTGAATTTATTAAAGCTGTAGCTTTAAGCATAGAATAAGTTTGGCTACCTTACAGTTTCTCTCTAACATGACAAGCTTTTATTTTTCATTCAAAATAGATAAAAAAAAAAGTTTTTATACAGTATTTGCTGTAATGTAAATGAGAACAAGAACTAAATTGATTACAGACAATTCATAACATTAAATGCTACTTTAAATGGATTAGAAAAATATATGTTTTTAAATCAATTAAAAAATATTTTAATAATTAGATTTAATAAAAAAAAAAAAAATTAATGAGTCATGACAGTGGCGTAGCTGTTAGCACTGGACTCGCACTGCCAGAATTGAGGGATTCAGTTCTGCTTGGATCTGTGTGTGTGTGAAGTTTTCATATTCTCCCCATGCGGCGAGGGTTTCCCCAGGGTACTTTTGATTCCCACCTACCAGCAGGAATATTTTGAATTGGAGGTAAATTGCTATAGTAGAAAAGGAATGGAACACATGAGAATGTGCTAGTTTAGGAAAATAATCAACATCAGGGTAGTAACATGAACTCAGTTGTTCATTATTTACCTGTGAAAACTGGCCCCCATGTGCTTACTTAACAATTTGGAACAAATGGAAGTCTATTTCCATCATCTTGGCAAACCAGGTTTCTCTCTGTTGTTGATAATTAAAAGCTCATGCTGTGAGATTCATTAACACACAGATCATCATTATACCTGTTTGTCATTTGTGCGTGCGTACACACACGCACGCACGCACGCACGCACGCACGCACGCACGCACGCACGCACACACACACACACACACACAC
>QMIH01002668.1:45024-58368 GCA_003987875.1 Clarias batrachus | reverse complement strand
ACACCAGCGCATTCACACTGGAGAGAAGCCGTATCCCTGCTCACATTGCGAGAAGAACTTTAAAAGTGCTAGTGAAGTACGATCACACCAGCGCATTCACACTGGAGAGAAGCCATATCCCTGCTCACAGTGCGGGAAGAGCTTTACGAGTGGTAGTAGACTCCAAATACACCAGCGCATTCACACAGGAGAGAAGCCGTATCCCTGCTCACATTGTGGGAAGAGCTTTAAAAGTGCTAGTGAAGTACAAAAACACCAGCGCATTCATACTGGAGAACATCACTGCTCACTGTGTGGAAACTGTTTTACTACTGCAGGTTGCCTACGAACACACCAGCGCATTCACACAGGAGGGAAGCCGTATCCATGTTTACAGTGTGGGAAGAATTTTTCCCGTTCTAATAATCTTCGGAGACACCAACGCATTCACACAGGGGAGAAGCCGTATCCATGATTACAGTGCGGGAAGAGTTTTGCTACTTTTAAACGTCTTCGAGGACACGAGCGCATTCACACATAAGTGAAGCCGTAACACCATTGCAGTGTGGGAAATGTTTTTCAATTTGCTGTCACATCCAAATAAACTGCCTGGACGAAAAAAATTATGAAATCAGTATCAGAAGGGTCAATTTATTGGACTGTGTTAAGCAAAGAAAATGATCAGAGAGGTTTGAATTTTCTGGAACTGGGTTGGGTTAAGTAACCTTGAAATTATCATGTCTTGGAAGGATAGTGATGCACCATCAACTTTGTGGAGGAATTGTGTTTGATCACTTGAACACAGAGAACTTGCATGGCAAAAATTCAACAGTTAAAACTGTCGGTATCTTTTTAATAGGGACAGTATATATACACACACGTGATGGGAACTCTCAGGTTTGGCACTAAACAGCTCCGTTTATAAGAGAAAATTTGTGAGATTCATCAGAAAAAGGGTTTAAATTTGGTAGGGAGCATAAAGATTAGAAAAAGGTCATGTGGTCCAGATTGATCTTATCACAGAGCAATGGCCGCATCAGGTTAAAAAGGGAAATGCATGATCCAATTCACCCATTGAACCACTGTACAGTACAAGCCTCTGGAGGCAGTGGTTTGCTTCAGTTGCTCAGGTCTAGGCTTAGTTATGTGTGAATWAAATGAAGTCAGCTGATGACCAGAATGTACTGAATGACCTGGTTATTCCATCTATGGAGTTTTTACTTCCCTGATGTCTCAGCCATATTCCACCATTCAGTTTGTGAAAGAGTGGTTCTGGAAGCATGAGGAATCATTATCACACATGACCTGGACWCATTGTGTGTGCYGTAATCAAAGCTTTTTTTGGTGTGGCAGTGTACACTCACCTAAAGGATTATTAGGAACACCTGTTCAAATTCTCATTAATGCAGTTATCTAATCAACCAATCACATGGCAGTTGCTTCAATGCATYTAGAGGTGTCGTCCTGGTCAAGACAATCTCCTGAACTCCAAACTGAATGTCAGAATGGGAAAGAAAGGTGATTTAAGCAATTTTGAGCATGGCGTGGGTGTTGGTGCCAGACGGGCCAGTCTGAGTATTTCACAATCTGCTCAGTTACTGGGATTTTCACGCGCAACTATTTCTAGGGTTTACAGAGAATGATGTGAAAAGGGAAAAACATCCAGTATGCGGCAGTCCTGTGGCCGAAAATGCCTTGTTGATGCTAGAGGTCAGAGGAGAATGGGTCGACTGATTCAAACTGATAGAAGACCAACTTTGACTGAAATTATAACCGAGGTATGCAGCAAAGCATTTGTGAAGCCACAATACGCACAACCTTGAGGCGGCTTGGCTACAACAGCAGAAGACCCCACCGGGTACCACACATCTCCACTACAAATATGAAAAAGCGGCTACAATTTGCACGAGCTCACCAAAATTGGACAGTTGAAGACTGGAAAAATGTTGCCAGGTCTGATGAGTCTCGGTTTCTGTTGAGACATTCAAATGGTAGAGTTGGAATTTGGCGTAAACGGAATGAGAACATCCATCATGCCTTGTTACCACTGTGGTGGTGGTGGTGTAATGGTGTTGGGGATCTTTTCTAGGCACACTTTAGGCCCCTTAGTGCCAATTGGGAATTGTTTAAATGCCACGGCCTACCTGAGCATTGTTTCTGACCATGCTTAGTATTACCGATCAACCTGACCAAACAAAAAACACCTAAATTAAATTTACCATTTTACTATTGTTGGTATCTGTATTTATTTTTAAATCTGATTTCTCATCAAATATATCCATTTACAAATGTGCTATACTGGCTCTGACGCAGSYATGYCCCACCCACAGCATGTTTTGATTGGTTCGATGTCACCAGTAACTATCAACCCTGAAGACTGCCACAGATGTACAGAGTATAACAGTTGTTCTCGCTGAAGCAGCCTCAGAAGTGTGTTCACTTTTTTTTATTTGTATGTTTATTTTTTAACAAAATTCAGTTAACTTCATAAGAAATCCTACTGAGAGCTCCCTTCAATTCAAGATGACATTAAAAAGTTCTGTAAAGGCTATGAAAATTTTGTCCCAAACAAAGTTAGTACCCAGCTTTTCCACTCCCTCTGCAGAGCAGTTAACAGCTTTTGTGATTGAAATGGCTGTTTATCACAGTTACTCACTCAACTCCCCAGCCAGAAGACATAATTCTTATTTCATTATAACCATGCAGGACATTTGAAATTGCAGACTCTGCAACTCTGAAGCTTGTTCATAATGTGGTTTCTAGCTGGGGGTCTTTTGATTGGACGTTATCACCTAAATCTACATAACAATAGCTGGCCCAGTGTATGTGGGGAGTAGAAGAAGAGGTTGCTAGTTTGGTTTGGGTAAAAGAAAAATCCAGGAATTCTGCTGTTAAAAGCAAGTTTAAAGGCATTTCAATAACAACAGGCATTTTATGTAGGATATTGTCATTTTAAAATTTGAAAATTGAAGGTTAAGATTATGTTTTAAAAATGAAGATTTAAATTTTTTGCTGCAAATATTTGTTACTGTAAGATAATTATTTTATATTAAAGAAGTTATTTCTACTCTTGCTCGTGGTTATATAATCTATACTAGTGATTGGTCCAACCCATCCACTCCAGCTTTACAGCTGGATGACAGCAGGTGGCACCATTACCATGCACAGACAATCTTATTTGATCGGTTCTGCGTGATGGAGCTAGTGTTGGTGTTACACTCACTACATCCTGACTTTGTGTGTTAGCAGGAGTGTAGGAAGAGTGTTTTATTGAGTGAGAGAACATACAACAACAATGAAAGAAAACAATAATATCCAGACTAATGTATGGACACAATGGAATTAATAGCATGCTATTTAAGATGGGATGAAAACTGGACAGGAGAGAAAACAGTAGAGAAAGCCATGCAGTACTTTTCAAAATATTTTATTTGATTTTATGTAACTTTGTCTACTTTTAAGGAATAAAACGTACCCCAGTTTGAAATAATCAGAGAAGTGCGTCCGAAGCTGATCATATAGTTCCCTTGGAATGTGCCTGCTTAGGAAATCTAATCTATACATTGAAGCACCTAGAACGGGGAAAC
Source organism: Clarias batrachus (assembly GCA_003987875.1). Taxonomy (NCBI): domain Eukaryota; kingdom Metazoa; phylum Chordata; class Actinopteri; order Siluriformes; family Clariidae; genus Clarias; species Clarias batrachus. Next base: position 54,802 of record QMIH01002668.1, on the reverse strand, counting down.
TTAATGAAATCCAGCTGTTGAATGTGACATCAGCGCATGAGGACTGAAGTCCATTTTTCAGGACCAGTATTTAAACAGGAATCGGTCTTGGTGTCTTGGTGGCTCTGCAGACCTCCCGGCTTCGTTAAACAACCAATAAAGTCGTTATCTTCTGAGTCTTCAATTAATTTCCACGACAGTACAGGAACTAGAATTATTCTGAAACCCTGAGTCAATTTGAGAGGGGGGGAGAAATGGTTATGGTTAGCAGTTAAGTGGGTTAAAATAGAACTTTCCTGCCACTTAAAATGCCTTTGTATCTGTTTCCAAATTTTAAATGAATTAGAAACCACTGGATTATTTAATCGCATTGGAAAGGGGGTAGACACAGACGAGTAAATTAATGCTGGCCAAGAGAAAGGTGAACATGATTTATTTTTCATGTCATACCATTCTATTGACCTCTTCTTTATTCCAAATGAAAGTGCTCTTTTATTACATGCACTATAGTACAGCTGAAAATGAGGTAAACTCATCACTCCTTTCTGCTTCATCCTTTGTAAGTATGTCTTCTTAATTCGAGGGTTCTTTTTGTTCCAAATATATTGAGTGATTAATCTGTCCAAATTCCTAAAAAATATATGTATTAATATAGAATGGGATACACTGAGAAAGAAATATTTTGGCAAAATACTCATTTTCGTTGTATTAATACGGCCTGCCAAAGAAACGGGAAGATTGGACCACTTTTTAAGAAAATGTTGAGTATATTCATATAGCTTCAATATATTTTCTTTAAAAAGTGTAGAAAAAATTTAGTTATAGTGATCCCCAGGTATTTAAATAAGCATACTACTTTGAATGGGAAGGAAGAAAGAGTTTAAATCTTAGGGTTGATTGGAAATGTAATACTTTTAGCTAAGTTGATCTTGTATCCTGATATTTTTCCAAATTTCCATAAAATTGACATAATGTTTGCTATTGATTGTAGAGGGTTGGAGACGTATACTAAAAGGTCATCAGCATATAGCGATACTTTGTTTTCTTTCCCCCCTCTTATTATTCCAGTATAGGCTGTAGATTCACGCAAAGAAATTGAATGAAACAAATATTGGACCCAAATCCGGGTGGCAAAAAGATAATCCCATTCAACCCGGTCGAAGGCCTTCTCTGCATCCATAGAAATAAGTACCTCAGGTTGAGTGGGATCAGGACTTGGAGTGTAAATAATATTTAATAATCATCTAATATTAAAAAATAGGAGACGATTCTTAATGAATCCTGTTTGATCTGTGGAGATCACTGAGGGAAGAACTTTTTCAAGGCAGGTGGCTAATATCTTGGTCAAAATTTTATCAGCATCGAGAAGACTAATGGGTCTATATCAACTGGGGTCTAGAGGGTCTTTGTCTACCTTACGTATTAAAGAGATATTTGTCTGATAAAATGTTAGTGGTTGACAACCCCTCTCAAACGATTTGTTAAATACATGAAGGTGATATTTGGTCACTACATCATCTACAGTATACCGCTTAATCCTGTATTCAGGGTCACGGGGGCCTGGAGCCTATCACAGGAGACTCAGGGCACATGGCAGCGTACACCCTGGACAGGGTGCCAATCCATCGTAGGGCACAGACACATACACTCACTCATTCACACACTACGGGCAATTTGGGAACGCCAATTAGCCTAACCTACATGTCTTTGGACTGTGGGAGGAAACCCACCGAGCACGGGGAGAACATGCAAACTCCATGCACACAGAGACGGGAATCGAGCCTGGCCGGGGATTGAACCTGGACCCTGGCGGTGCAAGGCGACAGTGCTAACGACTACACCACCGTGCCGCCTATTTGGTCACTAAAGCATTCATAAAATTCAGCCAGGGGATTTTGAACTTTGCATGTTAGATATTGCTTGTTTGATTTCCTCAGTTGTTCCAAAACCTCCCTACTTTCCACACTCAAGATTGATGAATTATTAACAGATTCTGAGGAATACAATTTGGTGTAAAAAATTTTTTTTGAAAATCTCATTTATTTCTTTTGGATTTGATGTAATTTGTCCTGTCTCTTGCCTAATTTATGTTATCATTCTTGATGTTGTCATCTCTTTAATTTCTCTCCTTGTTCATAATATGTGTCTTTTGCCCGTGTTAGACGATCAGTAGCCTTTGTTGTACAGAACAACTGAAATTCTGATTGGAGAGCTGGTCTCTCTTTACAGTTCTGGTGACTGCATATTCTTGGTCTATTTCAAGTATTCTGTTAGTTAATTTCATTTACGTTGCTTCCTTATTAAAGAATTATGAGAAATAATTTGGCCACGCATATACACTTTAAATGCTTCCCAAATTGTGGATTTAGAGACGTCTGCCGTATTGTTTGTTTCTAGATAAAATGTTATTTGAGATCTGGTTTGTTCTACTAATGCTTTCTCAGCTAATAATTTATTGTCAAATATCCATTTAGTAGTGTCTTGTTTGGTTTCAAATACAATTTGAACGACTAAGGGGCTATAATCCCACAGCCTCTTAATCACAATATGTAACTGTTGATAAAAGTTTATAATCTATCAAAAAATAATCTATCCTAGAGAAAGTGTGATGAACCGGTGAAAAAAAGGAATATTTTCGTTGATTTGGGAAGGTGAATCTCTATGGATCCGTTATTTTAAAGGTTTTTATATATGTTTGCAGCGTTTCGGCTGATTTAGGTAGGAGTATAATTCTACTTGAAGATCTGTCTAAGAGTGGATTCATCACAAAGTTAAAATCCCCTCCCATTATAATTTGGTGTGTATTCAAATTAGGCAAAGCATTCAAAAGAGAAGACATAAATTGTTCATCATCTATGTTGGGAGCATATACATTTACTACCAGTATTGATGCGTTGTAAAGTTGTCCTGGATTCAGAAATAACTTTTGTTGCGGTAAATTGTATACCTTTCTTCACGAGAATTGCTTTACCTCTAGCCTTAAGACTATAGCTTGAATGAAAGAATTGACCAACCCATTTTCCCATTAATCGTCTCTGGTCTTGGTTCTGTATATGTTTCTTGTATTAATTCAGCTTCTAGTGTCTCTAGATGGGCTAATACATTTCCCCGCTTTACAGCCCTATTAAGTCCTTTGTAATTCCATGAGACAAACTGAACATTTAAAATTTTTTTTTTTTTTTTATCAGAGTTTGTTATCCTGCTGGTCAACTTGGAAATGTTGTAGAAAGCAGCATTTAAAGCAAAAAAGAAAGAAAAATTAGAAAACTAAAAATAAATAAATAAAAGCATAAAAAATGAGGAGGAGGTGAGTGCCAATTCTTTTTTCTTAACCACAAAAAACAGAACATATTAAACAACGGCTCCTTTTACCTTTATCTGGTTGAAAGTCACACAACAAAAAACGGAGCAAATTTAGAAAACCCTTTTACACATCACATCAACAGAAAGGCTAGTAAACTGTCTGACTTACCACTTAGCTCTTTTCTAAAAAAAAGATTACAGAAAAAAGTTGCACACCAGACTCACTCCTAACTATTTCACTTTAACATTTCCAAATATTAAATTATAATTATTTATCAGATAAATTTGGTGAACTATGAAGTTTATCTAAATTATAGTTTATTATTGCATCTGTCTGTGCATACTGAAAATAATGACGGACATCGCACTTTTGCTTAAACAATTAGTCAAACCTCTCACATCTCCTCCCTCTGAAACAAGTAATTACTGCTCCAGGCCTTTCCCCTGGTTTTGGTGCTAGAATCCTGTGTGAGCGATCCACTGTCATACTAAAATCCCGCAGGTCACCAGCTCCGAATAATTCCAGTAGCAGATCTTTGATGAATCGAGGCGGATTTCCTGGTTCTGGGAATCCCTACAAATTTTAGATTCTGCCTCCGACTATGATTCTCTAAGACCATACATTTCTCCTGTACTTTCTTGTGATCTTTGGCCATGCGTTCATGAGACTGTTCTAATACTGCCACTCTATCTATTGTGTCACTCAGAGCCTTCCCCATCTCTGTGCTTTCGCTTGCCGATTCGGCCTGTGTCTTGTGTAAGCCGGCCAGCTTCGAGAAAATTTCCTCTCTCTCAGGCATGCAGGTTCTCCTTCACCTCTTCTCTTATTTTTTTCATCTCCAAATGAAGACTTTCCATTTGTGATTTAATGTCCTGAATCACTGCCATTCTATGTGGTTGTAGTTCGGCTCTGAGTGCACTCAGCGAAATAGGAGAGTTGTCGTCTTGCGTAGAATCTTCCATTTTTCTTTCACTTGTTTCTGCTTTTGTAAATTTGTCGGTAGATTTGTATCAAAAAGTCTTAACTACAATTCTTCACTGAAATGCAAATGCTTTACCTGGTTAATTGGTCTATTGAGCTATAATTGTTTATAAATAGAGCTCCCTTTGTCTGCTGCTCACTCCATGCGGAAGTTCTCACTTTACATTTCTAAACATTATCTCCTAAACATATATATATATATATCCTAAACATATATATAATATATGCTGACGAGCCTAAACTTAATCTTACCTCTGGCAAATTCTGACTTAAAGTTATCTTTATTAAACCAGCAAGTTTTTTTTGCCTGGAATTGACACAAGATTTTCCCAAAAGATAATAAGATGATGTACAAGAGGCATCATTGTGGAAAAAAAAAAATCTTAGCTTTTATTTACATTTGACTCAAAAGTGGCATGTCAAAAATTATTCATACCCTTTGCAAACTGTCACAGTCTATGGGAAAATCCAAGGTTCTATACCATCCCAAATAGTCCAAGCTGTTCTAAAGCATCCTAATTACCCTGATTCACTGGGAACAGCTGTTTTAATCAACTCAACAGGTGAAAACAGAAGCTCTTTGCTGTTGGTTTATAGACAGTCATGGCTAAGACAAAGAAGCTCACTGAGGACCTGCGGCTGCGCATTGTCGCTGTTCACAAATCAGGAATGTACCATATTTAAATCCTACAGTGCAAAGTATTATTAAAAAAATTGTTCTGCACTGTGAAAAATCTCAGGACTTGGTCGGAAGCCAAATGTGACACCTGTGCTGGTGAGGAGGATAGTGAGAGAGGTAAAAAAAAGAATCCAAGGATCACCACTAAAGACATCCTGATGAATCTGGGCTCTGCTGGTGGCAACATCTAAAGGCCAGGCAGTCCAATGCACACTGCACACCGCTGGGTTCCACGGACGCAGGCCAAGGGGGACACCGCTTCTCCCGCTTGACCTTTGCAAATGGCCTGTTTTATGGTCAGATGAAACAAAAATTTAATTGTTTGGCCATAATGATGTAGCCTTCATTTGGCGTAGAAAAGGAGAAGCCTTCAACCCTAAAAACACCATTCACATATGTCAAACATGGTGATGGGAATCTGGTGTTGTTTCAGCCGGTGAACCAGGGAACATAATCACAGTAAACCATAAAAAAAGGAGCAATACATCAAAATTCTCAACAGCATCATCAGGCAGTCTGCAGAGAAACTTGGTCTTGGGCACCAGTGGACATTTTAGCAGGACAAAGACCCACAACACACAGCAGAAGTGGTGAAGGAATGATTAGCAGCCAAAAACATTAACGTTTTGCAGTGCCCCAGCTAGAGTCCTGACTAAAAGCCAATTAAGAATCTGTGGATGGAGCTAAAGATCAGGGTGATGGCAAGGAGACCCTCCAACCTGAAAGAGTTGAAGCTCATTGCTAAAGATGAATGGGCAAAAATACCAGTGGAGACATGCAAAAATCTGGTCCGCAATTATAGGATGTATTTGATTGCTGTATTAGCCAATAAAGGCTTTTCTATTGCTTATTGCTAAGGATTGCATCGCTGCTTTTTGCAGATGATGTGGTCCTGATGTCATCATCATTCTGTGACCTGCAGCGCCTGCTGGATCGGTTTGCAGCTGACTGTGAAACCGTGGAGATGAAGATCAGTACCTCAAAATCTGTGGCCATGGTTCTCAGCAGGAAACCGATGGATTGTCTACTCCAGGTAGGGAGCGAGTCATTACCCCAAGTGAAGGAGTTCAAGTATCTCGGGGTTTTGTTTACGAGTGATAGAATATTGGAACGTGAGATTGGCCGGAGAATCGGAGCAGCGGGGGCGGTATTGCAATTGTTTTATCGCACCGTTGTGACCAAAAGAGAGTTGAGCCAAAAGGCAAAGCTCTCAATTTACCGGTCGATCTTTGTTCCAACCCTCACCTATGGTCCTGAGCGTTGGGTCATGACCGAAAGGACAAGATCGCGAATACAATCGGCCAAAATGGGGTTTCTCAGAAGGGTAGGAGGCTTTTCTCTTAGAAATAGGATGAGAAGATCAGTTATCCGTGAGAAGCTGGGAGTAGAGCCGCTACTCCTTTGCGTGGAAAGGAGTCAGTTGAGGTGGTTCGGGCATTTAGTAAGGATGTCACCAGGACGCCTTCCTAGGGAGGTTTTCTTGGGACGTCCAGCTGGGAGGAGACCACGGCGCAGACCAAGGGCTAGATGGAGAGATTATATTTCCACACTGGCCTGGGAAAGCCTTGGGATTCCCCAGTCAGAGTTAGCTGATGTGGCTGGGGAAAGGGAAGTTTGGGCTTCCCTGCTGGAACTGCTACCCCGGCGACCTGATTTTGGATAAGCAGTTGAAGATGGATGAATGAATGGATATTGCTTATTGAGAAGAGTATGAAAAAATTTTGGAGATGCCATTTTTTGTTCAAATGTAAATAAAAGATGGGTAATAATTCTTTCCACAATGATGCCTCTTGCACATCATCTCATTATCTTCTGGGAGCCGGCCGTGTTATTTCTAATCAAGAAAAAACTTGCAGGTTGAATAAAAGTAACTTTACGTCAGAATTTGCCAGGGGTATGAATCATTTTGGGCTTGATTGTACATGTACTATATGGTACATATATATAATGGTACTTGAATAACCTTTTTGTTCTACTCTGAGGTATGAAGATTTTTAGTCTTTGAGCCTTTGAGCCTGAGTCCTACGAGTGATTGAGACCATTAGTTAATATGGGCTCAGGTTTGTGAATCAAACCGTATCACACCACCTTTGATTGCCCCTCAGACCTACAGGTGATATTTTTTTCAGTTGGTCGACAGCATTTTATGCGGCGTAACAAAACTTATTGCCCATCTCCAATCTGTGATCTTTCATTATAAACCTAATGATGATCTTGTGTGTTTTACTTAAATTTGTAAAAATGGTTATTTTCATCTGAATAAAAATGTCATTAAAATCATGGCTCTTTTTCCCCCCTCAGAGACTATCATCATTTACCAAGTCTTCTCCTGCAAATTGAAGGTTGAATATGAGAAAGTCTAAGAACACATTATCTGGTCTGAACACATCTCATTAAGAAATGAAGGAGCAAAATTACCAGTGTTCAGGTTATGGGAAGATATTTAGTTAAATTTGCAGCAGTAATCTGAAAAAAGTTCAGCAAGTTCACACGGGAGAGAAGCCGTGTCCCTGCTCAAAGTGCGGGAAGAGTTTTACCGCTGCTAAAGACCTACGAACATGAAAACATGTAAGATGGCGCCGGTGAGGTCGGCTGCCGTCGCGACTGCTCCGACCTACTTTAATTTGTTTTTGTTTTTTAAGTTTATTATCGATAACATCAAACCGGGTAATTCACCACAATTGAGTGCATTAGGTACGATAGAGATACTCTTATTTCTATTGGTCTACAATGTACTCACAATTYGACGATTTTAACTCCGGATCCGAGCTGGCCGAGTGAGATCCAGAGGGAAAACAAAGGACGCGACGCGAAGCGGCGGCCCCGAGGGAAACGAGCCGGCGTCAGGAACAGGCTCGCCAATGTCCAGTCCCTGGAAAACAAACTTGATGACCTCAGGGCCAGGATAAAGTTCCAGAGGGACATTCGGGACTGCAATCTCCTCTGCTTCACCGAGACATGGCTGAACCCAGCGGTGCCGGACCACACCATTCAGCCGGCCAAGTTCTTCTCGTTTCACCGCATGGACAGGACACGGGACTCGGGGAAGACAAGGGGAGGCGGCRTGTGCTTAATGGTGAACAGCAGCTGGTGCAACAGCGCGAGCGTTGTTCCTCTYGCAYGCTCCTGCACACCCAACCTGGAACTATTGACCATCAAGTGTCGTCCTTTTTATCTTCCTCGGGAGTTTACATCGGTCATAATCAGTGCCGTTTATATTCCACCTCAAGCGGACACGGACACTGCCTTATGCGAGCTGCATGAGGCCCTCACTCAGCACCAGTCACAACACGGGGACGCTGCGCTTATTGTGGCGGGGGACTTCAACAGTGCCAACCTCAAACGCGCAGCGCCGAATTTTTATCAGCACATCACCTGCCCGACCAGGGGCGAAAGGACACTGGACCACTGCTACACAACAGTTAAGGACGGCTACAAGACACAATCTTGTCCACTGTTTGGGAAATCCGACCACGCCGCCATCTTCCTCATGCCAAAATATAAACAAAGACTTAAACAAGAACTTCCGGTTCAGAGGGAGGTCGCGCGCTGGACGGACCAATCGGTGGCCGCACTAAAGACGCACTCGATGACGCAGACTGGGACATGTTCCGGAACAGCTCCGATGACGTCAGCATGTTTACGGAAGCGGTTGTGGGATTCGTAGGGAAACTAACGGATGATACCGTACAGAAAACAACCATCAGAACGTTTCCCAGTCAGAAGCCGTGGGTGGATAAAACCATTCGCGACACTCTGAGATCTCACACCGCTACCTACAAAGCGGGACTTGCGTCGGGGGACATGGACATGTACAAGGCTGCGTCATACAACGTCCAAAAGGCGGTGAAAGAGACGAAGCAGCGCTATGGAAGGAAACTAGAGTCACAACTCCAACAGAGTGACTCTAGGAGCCTGTGGCAGGGACTAAGGACAATAACGGACTATAAAGCTCCAACATCCGGTATGACGAACGCGGACATGACTCTGGCAGACGAGCTGAACACCTTTTATGCTCGCTTCGAGGCTGCAGCTAAAGACGCTAGCGATGCTAATGCTAGCGGCGCTAACGGCTGCAGACAGGAAGTCACTGCCAGCACCGGAGATGCGTTCATCATCTCCGAGCATGACGTGAGGAGAGCCTTCAGGAGAGTGAACACCAGGAAAGCAGCAGGACCAGACGGCATCTCAGGTCGAGTCCTCAGAGCCTGCGCAGACCAGCTAGCACCTGTGTTCACAGAGATATTCAACCTCTCTTTATCTCAGTCGGTGATCCCTACATGCTTCAAAGAGTCCATCATTGTTCCTGTTCCGAAGAAACCACATCCTGCTTCCCTCAATGATTATCGACCTGTAGCCCTTACATCAGTGATGATGAAGTGCTTCGAACGGCTTGTCAGAGACTTCATCATCTCTTCACTACCAGACACACTGGATCCACTTCAGTTCGCGTACCGGTCAAACCGCTCCACAGATGATGCTATAGCTCATCTTCTTCATACATCTCTCACACACCTGGACAATAGAAGGGGGAATTATGTTAAAATGCTCTTCATAGACTACAGCTCAGCATTTAATACTATAATTCCCTCCACACTCACCACCAAGCTGGAGCACCTGGGACTCAGCTCATCTTTGTGTCAGTGGATCTCCAACTTCCTAACTGGGAGACCACAGGCAGTAAGGATGGGCGGTCATGTCTCCTCCTCCATCACTCTCAGCACTGGAGCACCACAGGGTTGTGTTCTGAGCCCCCTGCTGTACTCTTTGTACACTCATGACTGCGTAGCCACTACCGACTCCACCACCATCATCAAGTTTGCTGATGACACCGT
>QMIH01002668.1:12174-34095 GCA_003987875.1 Clarias batrachus | reverse complement strand
ACCATCTAAATCTACAAACTGATAACGATCAGTCAAATAGGATCTGAGCCACAAGAGGGCAGTTCCCTTAATTCCTACTACCTTTTCTAATCTGTGAAGGAGAATACTATGATCAATGGTGTCAAAAGCTGCACTGAGGTCCAGTAACACAAGTATAGTGACGCAACCCTGATCAGAGGCCCATAGGAGGTCGTTTACTACTTTAACAAGTGCTGTCTCTGTGCTGTGATGAGGCCTAAATCCTGACTGATACGGTTCATTTATGCTATTTCTGTGTAGATGTGAACATAATGATACTACCTTTTCCAGAATCTTGGAGATAAAGGGAAGGTTTGATATCGGCCTGTAATTAGAAAGCAGACAGGGGTCAAGGTCAGGTTTCTTGATTAGCGGTTTAATAACGGCCAATTTAAAGGATTTGGGGACATACCCACTATTGAGTGAACAGTTAATTACTTTCAACAGGGGTTCTATTATTGCTGGTACTATCTGTTTGAGAAAATGTGTCGGTATAGGATCTAATATACAGGTTGGCGATGTATGCCTGAATGTTTTGCCTAATATTTATGATTTTGTTATTAAAAAAGTTAATGAAATCTTCACTACTGCATGATGTTGTTGTGGAGATTTCTGCAGTGGTCTTGTTTTTTGTTAATTTAGCTATGGTATTAAATACAAATCTCAGGTTGTTTTTGGAATTTTCTATAAGAGTGGAGAGATACGTTGATCTAGCATTACTGAGAGCTTTTTTATAGTTCAGGATGCTCTCCTTCCAAGCTATTTTGWATASTAWCAATTTAGTTTGGCGYCATTTACGTTCAAATTTTCGAGCGGTTTGTTTTAAAGCACGTGTGTGGTCATTATACCAAGGAGCAAGTTTCTCATCTCTAATCATTTCCCTTTTAACTGGAGCTACATTATCTAAGCTATAACGAAGTGCTGACACTAGATATTCATTCACCTGTTCGAGTTCTGTGAAGTCAGATGGCGATCCAATCAAAGTTGATAATTCTGGAAGATTATTGATAAAGCTCTGTGCGGTATTTGACGTAAATGTACGTTTAAGGTGGAAGCATGGTGCTGTGCGTACATTATTACTATTACACGCTTTAATTGAGACAAGGTAGTGATCTGAGATAACTTCAGACTGTGGAATTGTGGTTATATTAAATCTAAAGTGTGACCTGCTTTATGAGTGGATCCTACTACACACTGATTTACTCCTACTGAATCCAGTATGGACAAGAATGCTGTTCTCAGAGGGTCTTCTGGATTCTCAAAATGAATATTAAAGTCTCCAGCAATTAACGCTTTGTCTACAGAAACAACAAGGTTTGAGAGGAAATCTGCAAATTCACAGAGAAACTCCGAGTACGGTCCTGGGGGTCTGTAAATGATGATTAGCGGGATCGACTGAGCTGACTTTATGTTACTATAGAGAACTTCAAATGCATTAAATTTAAAACTGTTTTTGTACGAGAGACAGATTATCGTTATAAATAACTGCGACTCCTCCTCCTCTACCAAGGAGGCTGGTGTATGTAGCTGTATCCAGGAGGACTAGCTTAATTTAGAGCTACATACTCGTCCTGTTTAATCCAGGTTTCTGTTAAACATAATATATCAAACTACTGATCTGTGATGGTTTCATCAACAATAACTGCTTTAGATGCGAGAGATCTAATATTTAACAGTCCTAGCTTCAGATCAGAGGTGCCGGCTGCGCATTCAGTGTGATCTGAGTTTGTGGTATCTATGTTAATTAAATTACTAAAACAGACTTTCTGAGTCTTTTCTGAGTTTCTATTTAGCTTGGGGAACAGACACAGTCGCAATATGATGAACCCTGAGTGACGACTCTATGCAGCAGGCTAAACCAGAGTCTTAATACAATAGGCTTAAACCTAGAGAATGTGAATATTGGGGACAAATGGAAATATTAACACATGTGCCAGTCTGTCCAACAGGCAATACAGACGGCTGCCAAGGCCCCCGTACACGGTTCCCTTCTCAAAACAACAGAATGTGAATACATAAACATGTCGTCGTACTCGCAACACATGGACCCATTAAACATGATACAATTCACAGCAATGGTGAGAAAAAAATGACCTAACATATTAAGAAAAAAGTTTAGCTCTGTATAATCAACAAATTGCTGAAAATGATAATAAATACAAAACAACAGTATAAATAAAAGCATTATAAAACATTTTAGATTGAAACATACAGAAGCACCACATACTAATTTACATAACACTGCCTGCAATATACTGGGAGGACTGGCGTGCCTTAATAATCATAGTATTCATATACATTGATTTCACTGTGTCTTTAAATTTCTCATGTTCGATCAAAAATGCCCTATTTTAGATACGCCCCTTACCATTTATTAATGTTTCATTGCGTATTAGAAACAGTTGCATGACAGAAAAGGTGCTGTCAAAAATAAAGTTCCCAAGATTTTAATCTTTATGGTTAATATGAATTTAACTGATTTGTGTATTGCCTCTCACAACGTTGTCTATTTTGTTGCAGATTTTACATGGTGCAAGTGTATAGGCAAAGTGTGTAGTTGATTTCTGTGCAAGGTAGCAGTATGTATAGTTTTTGAAATAAACAATCTAATTATGTGCCTGTCTTTGAGTGCACGCTTGTGAAAGTGAGTGCTCTGGCTTTGGGTGCTATGTTACCTGGATGCTAGCTGACATGGCGGATGATTTAACTGTACAGCGAGCAGCTCAGGATGGCAACTATTCCATCAGATTCTGAATCAGAGAGCCCATGGCTTAACAGAGCATAATCTGTTTCTCCTCATTGTTGTAGTCACAATTTTATTGTGGTACAGTTTGCTCATACAAATGGTTTTGTGTGTATGGGTATGTGATATTTTAATATGACAATTTGTTTTTAGAATTAAATATTGAACATAAATACGTTGAGAAAAACAAATGTTTATGTCTGAGATTCCTTTTAGCATTTAATTCAAGCTAAAAAAAATCTTAATTACAGATGCTGAAATTACATACACTATATCACATGATTTTGCTTAGGGCCTCACAACCTCACAGGCCGGCACTGATTATCACATACTGAGAATTTGTTGAAAACATTCTAGGGAAATGACCTGAAAATATATAATACCCTGATTAATTGTCTAAACAAGACTGGCTTAATAGATAGAATCTAATAAAATTTTTGTTTCTTCTGTTTTTGTGTTCCTGCTAATCTCATGTTACCCCTTCAGTCCAGCAGGTAGCAGTAATGATTATATAAGTTGGTTGCCATCCACCAAGAACAACGAAGAAGAAGAAGAAGAAGACGACGTGGCTATTAAAAAATGACGTACAGTAAAAGGTTCGTTTTCCACCCCCAAATTACCTGCTCTCACAGGCTGTTCATTCACTTAAACATTTTGGTAAGTATTTTACCAGGTTTAACATTTTACCTCAGGTATAATATTTTAATTTGGCTTTAGTATTTTACTTCAGGTTTAATATTTCACCTTAGCTGTCATATTTTACCTCAGGTTTAATATTTTATGCTAGCTTTCATAGTTTACATCAGGTTTAATATTTCACCATATGTGTAGTATTTTACTCAGGTTTAATTTCTTACTTTGGCTATATGTAAAAATTATTAATACAAAAAATAAAGAGGCCAAATAAAACAAATTAACCTGCACTTTACCTTTAAAAAAAGTAAAAATAAATCCTGACAGATAAGTGTTTCCGTTTGTGTGCGCAGGCGTTGTGTGTGTTTGTGTGTGTGAAGCTAAAGTAGGAGGGGAGAAGGAGTGAGTCACTCCCCTCTCCATCTTTTCGTCTTACACAGTAACCCTTCCTCCTCCTTCCTCCTTATTAGAGTGTCACGCACAACGGAAACACTTTGGGACAATAAACAAGAAATCTCTCTAATGACACTTGAGTGAGCGCAGACTAATGGAATCACTGCTGTGAAGTAAAATAAAACAAATTAACCTGCACTTTACCTTTGAAAAGAATCTTGACAGAGCAGTGTTTCTGTGTAGAGCAGAGTGTGTGTGTGTGTGTGTGTGTGTGAGAAGACAAGAGGAGGAGGAGTTGTGTGAAGGGACATGGTGCCCAATGACACACAGTGCAGTGCCGGCTGACACACTCAGAGAGAAAATTGTTTAAAAAAATTTTTTTACCTCTCTAGTGAGACTTGCTTTTGCTTTGCACGCGTGTACACACACATTTTATAATAAACTGTACACACACGCATATGTTTTAAGTGCACAAATGTTGATTTATATCAGTGAGAAAAGCGCAGTAAGATCGAACAGGGGAGACGATTACCCACAATACGGCAGCGTGCGAGAGAGAGAGAAAAACCGTCGGCTCAGTTAAGATCACGTGACATTTGGCGTCAAAACAAGAAGCGCATTCGTGACGCATGATACTCGTTATTTGTAAACCAAGACTTGCTCGATTTTTAAGTCAAAATGTATTAAAAATCTTTGCTCGTCTTGTGGAACGCTCGCAAACTGCGTAACACGCAATCCGAGGTTTCACTGTGTGTATATATAAAATTTAAATACACATTTTTTATGTCTACACTAAATAATTTTAGTGTACACAACTGTTATTTTTAGATTCTATGTTATAAGCAGCACTTCATCAAGCCGTTATACAGCATATCCCCGTGTTTCACTCTCCTCAGGGTATGTGCGGCAAACTACCAGATGGCATTGATGCTTTCTCAAATTACCACCACTTCTAATTCTTTTGCTAAGCTTTCACACAGCTGGTGGTTTTCACTTTTTTACTTCTTGCTGAAAAAAAGTAGGAAGCTTCATGTCCTTCTCTGAGTTAGGAAGATTTTCAGAGAACTTTGATCCAGATTCCGATGAGTGATTCTGAGTCCCATAGTTAATACTGGTTCAGATTTGTGAATCAAAGAGGATTTTTCCTGCAGTTAGAACAAGGCCTTTATTTATTGGCCTGACTTCAGTTTTGCAGCCTTCCTGACGTTTTTATTGAAATAAAAAAAGATTACCTCAATTTTAATGCAAACAATTGCAGCTAGAGCCAACTAGAATGCAGATTCTGGTGTTTCCTTTTGCTGTTATGATGTCATGTTTACTTAATGTTACATAATTAGGCTACACCCCCTTTGATTTGCCCTCAGGCCGACAGGTGATACTTTTGTCATTTGGGCATGAGATAACAGCATTTTATGCAGCGTATCAAAACTTGTTGCCCATCTACCTGTGATCTTTCATTATATAGCTTATAATGATCTAATATATTTTACTGAAAATGGCGGGGGGTATTTTTATTGGGACAGTGTCTAAGAATGTCAGCTAATGTTGGTCAGTGTCTTTTGTTTCCCCCCTCAGAGAACATCTTTTACCAAGTCTTCTCCTCAAATGAAGGTTAAATATGAGAAGCATTATGAAAGCATTATCTGTTCCAAACATATCTCATGAAGAAATGAAGAAGCAAAATGGCCAGTGTTATGGGAAGATACACCAGCGCATTTACACGAGAAAGAAGCCATATCACTGCTCACAGTGTGGGAAGAGTTTTGCTAGTTCTAGAGATCTTGGGAGACACCACCGGATTCACACTGGAGAGAAGCCATATCCCCGCCCACAGTGTGGGAAGAGATTTACCACTGCTAGTGATGTACAAACACACCAGCACATTCACACAGGAGAGAAGCCGTATCACTGCTCACAGTGCGGGAAGAGCTTTATCACTGCTGGTCAACTCCAAAGACACCAGCGCATTCACACAGGAGAGAAGCCGTATTCATGTTTAAAATGTGGGAAGAGCTTTGCTAGTTCTAGTGAGATTCGGAGACACCAGCGCATTCACACAGAAGAGAATCCGTAACACTATTATAGGGTGGGAATTCTTATGTATTGCTGTCATGTCCAAATACACTGCCTGGACAAAAATAGTAATAACATTGATTTATTTATTGGGCTGCATTAAGCAGAGAAAATTGAAAGGTTTGAAATTCTTTGAACTGGGTTAAGTAACCTTTAAATTACCACCTATTGAAAGCATAGTACTGAACCATCAAGTTTATGCAAGAATTGTGGACAGAGTAAAAAAAAATTATGAATGGAGATATGGAGATCACTTAAACACTGAGGAGAACTTGCATGGCAAAAAGTCAACAGTTAAAACCATAGTTGTGTTTTTAATAGTGAAAGAAACACCATGTCTATTAAAAAGGAAAATGTATAAAGCAATTCACCCATCATTTATAGTAGCCACTGTACAAGCCTCTGGAGGCAGTGGTGAGTTTGAGTTTGCTTCAGTTGCTCAGATCTAGGCTCAGAAACGTTACGTGTGAATATAACTGTCAGCCTGAATGTAGTGAAAATTCCATCTATGGAGTGTTTCCTCCCCTGATGTTGCAGCCATATTCCAGGATTCAGATTGTGAGTTGTTCTGGGAGCATGAGGAATCATTATCACACATGACCTGGACACATTGTGTGTGCAGTAATCAAAGCTTTTCTCAGGCACTTTGTGGTCTCAAGCCATGTTCCACCCACAGCACGGGTTGATTGGTTTGATGTCACCAGTAACCAAGTATCAACCCCAATATCCCTGCCACAGATGTACAAATTCTAACAGTTTTGCTCACTGAAACAGCCTCAGAAATGTGTTCACTTTTAAAATTTTAATATTTATTTATTTATTTATTTTTAACAAAAAATCAGAATTTTATAAGAAATGCTACTGAGAGCTCCCTTCACTTTAAAGCAGAGGTGTCAAACTGATGACAGAATATTTAATATTTCACTGGAGAGATGATCATACCTGGAAGCCAATTTGAACTGTCCCATGTGCTCCATCACTCATAATCAAACTTCTTAAATTCTGGACGTATGTTTAAACAGTCCTTAAAAATGTTGTGGAAGATGAGATGCATGGACATATAATTTTCCTACTTTTTTCATTATAATAATAAATATCAAGATGGCGCCGGTGAGATCAGCTGCCGCCACGACTGCTCCAACCTATTTTAATTAGTTTTTGTCTTTTAAGTTAATTTTCAGTAACTTTAAACCGGCAAATTCATCACCATTGAGTACATTAAGTGCAATAGAGATATTTTCATTTCTATTGGATTGTAATGTACCCACAATTCGACTTTTTAAACTCCGGATCCAAGCTGGCCGAGTGAGATCCTGAGAGAGAACAATGAATGCTGCCTTAAGCGGCGGCTCGGAGGGAAACGATCCGGCATCAGTAACAGGCTGAGAGCTCTTGTCGCCAATGTCCGCCAATGTCCAGTCACTGGAGAACAAACTCGATGATCTCAGGCCCAGGGTAACGTTCCAGAGAGACATTCGGGACTGCAATCTCCTCTGCTTCACTGAGACATGGCTGAACCCAGCAGTGCCAGACCACGCCATCCAGCCGGCCGAGTTCTCAGTTCACCGCATGGACAGGACACGGGACTCTGAGAAGACAAGGTGAAGCGGCGTGTGCTTAATGGTAAACAATAGTAATTCAGATCATACTTGCTCCAGTCAGTCAAGTGTAGTCCCACTCCCAAATCCTGAATCAAGTAGCTCTGAAGTCTGTGGCACACCCTTCATTATCAAAAAAACATGGACAGAGACATTTGAGGTACCATGGACTCTCATGCCTGCAGACATCCGTTCAGCAGTTGCTGATGGGAAGACTTCTTCACCAGCAGCACGCCGACAGATGGTCCGAGTTTTGGCAGATGTGGTTAGGAAGTTTGAGCTTAATCCAACACGCTCACAATGTGTCAGTGTGTGTAGAACAATCATCCAACAACATCCTCTGAGTTTTGCCAATCTACGGGACAATGGCCAGCTGCTAGGAAATGGCTACACTTCACTCTTGTTTCAACTTAAGATGAAAATTTGAACCGCACCAGCAGCTTTCGTCAACACCGTTCATCTGGTGATGGAGTAAAGAGAGGTCCCACAGACATCTATGGCTGGCACCAGATTCCAACCTGATCTCCCACCAGAGGAGATGGATGAGACAGTGGAACAGAATTGATCAATCAGTCAATTGATGGAGGACGTATACTATCGAGATGGTATAAACGGGGTAGAAAAAGCAGAAGTTAATCAGCTATTAGAAACAACCTTCTGCCTGCAGCGGCAACAAATAAATATGCTATGATCACCACCCATTACAGATCTAAAAAAGCAATGGCCATACCTTTTTACACAGAAGGGACTGTATGGTCATTTCGAACTTCTTACTGATCTCAAAGTGCTGCCCGCACTTGAGCTTTCCATGGAGGAGTGTGGCAGAGCCATCATGGAGTTCTTCTCTAACAAACCCACTAATGCTGATGTCCAGGCTGTCCTTTTACAGCGCCCCTACCTTGAGCGATCCTTCTGCGTGATACAGCTTCTTACGACTCATTTCTCTGAGAAGCTAGAAGGTTTAATTCTTCATGCACATGTAAGTTTTTCATTTCGTTTATTTTTTTGCAATGATTGTCCTAACATTAATTAAATAATTAATTAACAAAATTATTATATTTTCTATTTAAATTGTAATACAAACAAGGCATTGTTGATTTCATATTTTATTATGTCCTCATTTCAATATCAACTGTATCTTAGTCACCTGCTACTGTTGCTGATATAGAAAGGATGCTCACACTACCAGTAGCGCCTCGGCTTATACTTCTTGGTATGTACAATATAGCGGAATCTCTCTTTTTTTGATTATGATAACTGATTTATACTGATTATGATTTGATCCATGATTACTCTACATTAATGACAAAAAACCCCAAAAACAATTAGTAGTAGTAGTAGCATCTTTACTCTTTTTTTCAGTGAAATGTTAAATGAATAGTTTAACAAATATTTGTATTATTTACTCATGTTAATGTTGTTCCAAAGTCATATGCCATTGCTGTTTTTATCAGACCACAATGGGAGAATAAAAAAAAAATGTCCTGATAGTGTATGTCTAATTAATAGTAATGTGTAGCAGCTGGCATCAAGTAAAACACAAAACAAAAACAACAAAAAGCCAAAGTGTCACAAAATGGTCCTGCATGACCTTTGTGTTCATAAGTATTAGAAATTAATTAAAAACAAATCAAATTTTAATGTCTTATTTAATGAAAATCTTTACATTTGCTTTTGGTGGTATGTGGTTCACTGTGGGCTCATGAGAATATTACTTCTACAGCTCACTCCCAGAATAAACAACTTTACTAGTCATGATCTAGAAATCTCCTGTATATGCAGTTGTATCACACAGCTGATCAAAAGAAAATGACAGGGTTTTTGAAACCCTGAAATCACAACATTTCAGTTAGTTTTTAACCAAAACTGTGTCGTAAACCTCGAAACACTTGTAATATATAACATGAGTCCCATTTTGTGGACTTTTGTTTCCTTTTTCAAACTCTAATGCTGGTCACTGTTGACTGCCCTTACATGAACGAAAGCAAGCCAAGTTATTATTTTTTTATATATTTCTTGTGTGGTCAGAAAATAACCTATGGAGCCTTGGCAAAACAACAGGTTAATAAATGATGGCTTAATTTTGACAAATTAACATTATATACAGTTTTACTTAATGGTCTGTCCTGAAAAGCACTGTTAAAAATATTTTAGTTTTTCTTTGATTAATTTGTAATTTGCAAATGTCAAATTAATGTTATGCCAATGTTGAAATGTTGTTTTTTAAATATTTTTTTTTTATTTTAAACTTTCAGGTGAAACACCAGCAAGCAGTATCCAGAGTTGGATGATTAGTCTTGAGAAGCACATCATTTGTGAGGGCATCCAACCATCTTTCCTGTCTGGACTTGCAGCTCTTTTTTCTACTTATTACACTTTCAATCTTCAGTACCAACCTGAAGCTGCATGCACACTGGAATTTATTCAAAGGTAAGATACTTTGATTTATACATTCAATTCACTTTACATTTTATTAGTATATGACTTATTAACATACATATACTTTAAAAGCAGCTTTACAGAATATCTGTTTCATTTAAACACTTTGCTCTACTAAACAGGGAATAAATAGGGGATTTCCAATCAAATGCCCTAATAAGTTGCCAAAATTGACTGGAACTGGTGAGTTGTCGGTGGAAACCATCATGACTACAATATGATATATGTATATTATGTGTTATTTCAGTGATTGTACAAAGAGATCTCTTTAATCTAGACTGAAAAACATTCAGTCCAACATATCTGAATGCTGGAGTTTTATCCTCTCTTGAAAAACACAGTGTTCTTGATAAAATAATTGACTTGCTATATTTTTATATGCTTCACATTAAATCTGTAAATTTGTTTTGCAGACGGTTCGTCGGGATCAATCCAGAAAAGGGCACCAAGACTGGAGGAGTCATCTCAAAGAGGATGACGGAAGGTCTCTCAGAGGAAGAAAACTGTGAACCCTCGTGTCTCCAGTTTGCTCAAAAAACTGATGGATTTTGAGTGGGACTTTGAGTACTACACACCACAGACCACACATTGTACACATGTGCGCACACACGCACACACACACACACACACACACACACACACACACACACACACACACACATGCCCGCGCGCGCGCACACACACACACACACTCACGTCTTTTGATTGCCATTCTTTAAGGTGTTAAGCTATTTTTTTAATCACAAATATTTGTTCTTTAAGTGTTTAAGTGTCCACAGTTCATATATTGGACAGCTTGGATGACTAGGACAGTCATCTGAAACATTTTTTTTTAATTCAGTATTTTGTCTGATTTGGGGAATATTTTGTTTTATTTATGTTATTACCAATTCTTCCCCCAAAATAGCTGAAATTTCAGTATTTTATTTATTCAAAGTTTATTCAAAAGTGTAATAAATCAAGCCATGATTTGAAAAACAATACTTTAAGCTGCCTTTCTTCTGTTACATTTTTATGTCACTGTTTCAAAGGGTACATTTATATACTAGTAATACAGTTTGTTTTTGAATGTTTATTTATGTATATTCTCACACACACACGCACACAGAGAAACATAATTATCCTGTATTTGCAAAAACAGTCTTTAACTGTAAATTTCACCAACAGTAAGACAAAGGTAATTTAACAGAACTTTGCTTGCAACCGTGCTGCCAGTTCTTTACTGTTTTTTAACTGGGAACATTTTTTACAGTGCAGATTTACATTTTTACATTTTGAAGTTAACCTAAAAAAAAACTACCAACTTTACACAGGAGAGAAGCCCTATTTCCGTTTACAGTGTGGGAAGTGTTTTAGCACTGCTATTGATGCACAAAAACACCAGCGCATTCACACAAGAGAGAAGCCTCATTCATGTTTACAGTGCGGGAAGAGCTTTAGCAATGATAGTTACTTCCAAACACACAAGCCATTCACACAGGAAATATGCCGTATCCATGTTTACAGTGTGGGAAAAGTTTTAAAACTTCTAGTGATGTATGAACACTCCAGAGCATTCACACAGGAGAGAAGCCCTGTTTCTGTTCACAGTGTGGGAAGAATTTTGCTAGTTCTAATAATCTTTGTAATCACCAGCGCTTCCACATACTGTAGGAGAGAAGCCCTATTTCCCAGTTTTAGCACTGCTAGTTACGTCAAAACACACAAGCGCATTCACACAGGAGAGAAGTCGTATCCATGTTTAAGGTGTTTTGGTAGTTCCCGTTATCTTCGGAAACACCAGCACGTTCACACAGGAGAGAAGCTGTAACACCATTTCAATGTGGGAAATGTTTTACGTATTGCTGTCATGTCTACACTTACACGTGCACAGACCTTTTGAGGGGCATGTGCTGAAACTGAAAAAAGGACCCCCACGAACCCCTCCACCAAAAAAATAAATAACACCCAATAATATTCTTATATTTAATTAGTATTAATAACTTTTATAAAGATAATATATATACATATAGAGGGAATCTTTAAAACAAATTACAACAACACTCTTCTGTGTTATTCTGGGTTATTTCGGGGACTTTAAACACATGGTTGGGTTGGGTAATGCTGGGTCAAATGAGATGTAGTGGGTCATTTACAAATGAACACCTGGTTGGGTTATTTTGACTCAACAACTGGTTTATTATTTATTTCTGCAAACGGCAGCCTGCAAAATGTTTGAAATATTACTGTTATTGTGTCACAAAGTGTAGTTTTAAGAGTTGTTTAAGCGAGAATGTATGTGTGTACAGCTCAAAACATCAATCGGTTATTAAATATAGCTGTCTATTTAAAAAAATTGCCCCAACGATTTCGGAGATTTGAGCTCCAGGCAATCCTTTTTAGTTGCACTTTGAATAGGGATGTAAGGGGAGTTCATGTTTTTATATTCTGTGCCAATAGTCGGCTATACTGTATTTTATGATAAAAGTGCATTTATAGCACAAATAATAATAATAAAAAAAATAAAATATTTTTTACTAAATATAATCTTAAATGTAATTTCAGGTACAGTAAATTACTAGTATTTACTAAAGCTGTGTGTGGAAAGTCTCTTGGCATGTTTTATAATATTTAATGGGTGTCAGAAGAAGCTATTGGAATGTGTTTAATGACAGTCTTAATATGTCTTCTGTTTCTGTCTGTAAAAAAAAAAAAAAAACTGGTTGTGTTATTCTATCCCAGCAGTTGGTTTATTCTTTGRAGAACTTTCTGGATTCTTCACTTCTGACTGGATCATGCTCAGAGCAATCAGTGTTTTATGGTGAGTTAATGTAAAGTTTTACTTTTTTTAGTAACTTGTGGTTGGAGCAAGCATATTGTATTGTTTAAAATAAATGCTTTGATATTAATATTGTGTGGTATTAATATTTCA
This sequence comes from Clarias batrachus, assembly GCA_003987875.1. Classification (NCBI taxonomy): domain Eukaryota; kingdom Metazoa; phylum Chordata; class Actinopteri; order Siluriformes; family Clariidae; genus Clarias; species Clarias batrachus. The sequence goes on along the minus strand of QMIH01002668.1, from coordinate 21,287 downwards.
TTCCTATTCTGTTTTGTTTTTCAAAAATGAGAAAGCGTCATGGTTAAGTCATAGTTTAAAATGAGCTTTTTCTTCATCCTTATGAAATATTTATTATAAGTTGTGAATTCATCACTTAAATATCACATTCATCTAGTGTTTGTTGATAATTTGAAAAGGGATGAATGTTTTGTATTAAATCCAGATGGAGTGTCGTATCCTGTTATCCCGCACGCATTAAATAGTGAGGTAAATTAGTCCGAAATATACACTAAATTCATGTTCACGTTATGTATTTTTGTGTATTGACTAGGGTTGGGTATCGTTTTTTTTTTTTTTTCAATACTGGTGCCAAATGCATACTTTTAAACCGGTGCCTGAACCGATACTTTGCAAAACCCACAAAATGATGGTGGATGGCTCAAGAATACACTTTTATTGAACAAAAATTTAAATGCTTAAAATTGAACAATGTATTAAAAGTTTAAGTACTAGCTGGAAAGCCATAATTATAAACATGGCTAATAAACAGAATCCATGTTACAATAGTGTTGTATTAATCGTTTGACCATTTGTTAGCATGAATGCAAGATTTGCATTTTGCAATTAACATTACATTAGCCTACTACTAACCTGCGAAAAGGCTGCTGTCATCGTCATCATGATCGGTGGACTCCTTTTTGCTACGGTTGGTATGAGTGGGGCTGGGGTCATCCACACCAATAGTGCCAGCTGTTGTCCGCAAGCTGTCAAACACGCCGCATCCCTCTGCTTTTAAGTTTATTCCGTGTGCCCTCAAATGTTTCATTAGATTTTATGTGTTTCCCCCTTTACACGCAACTGCTGTAAAACATTTACAGCACGTCGCGGTGTTGGAATCCTTTCATCTTTCCATGTAAATAAAGTTGGGTATCATTTTTGTACAYGGGACAAAGACATGTACAAGGGATGTTCAAGTCAAAGCAGGACCTTTGATTGTGCAGAATAACAGAACACACTTATAAGAGTAAAAGCTTTCTATATTTCTCTCTCTATTTTTTCTCTATATATAAGGTTGTGCATGGTTCTGCAAGAGCAAAATGCCTGGTAATCATAGCAGTCCATTTTTCGTAAAACCATTCCACTGGAATATTCACCGAAATGGCTGTATTGGGCTCGGTAAAATCAAATGGGTTTTTACATTTTTGTTTCTCGTAGATCAGTGTGATTTTATTAGTCCAAAAAGTATGTATTTGAACGGAAGTACTATTTTACCAGTCTGCTAGGCTTTACAGTAACAGTCACACTTGTACACTATTGTTCTTTTTTTAGGTGCCAGGTTATGGRATGGCAGTGTGAGCTCTGCACATTTGTCGCATCATCAAAAGGAACTTCGATCATTATGGAGTGAAGTATGGTACTGCTGGTCATGGATATTTAGTGTCCTGTCTTCATTTAGACGGTCATTGCTTCTTTAAGACCTGAGGTCTGCACACACATTTGTATGGATCCCACAGTTTGCAGGAAACTGAAGTGTGAAGGTGTGTAATGTTTCAGATTTCAAATGTGAGATTCTAATACAAAAGTCTACTTTCCAAATATTAACTGTATAATACTTGTGGCAGAAGTATTGTTTGTGAGACTGTTTTCTAATAAGATCAATTCAGCTCATGGTTTACTTCATAATCATAAACAAAGTTTTAGTGAGTTTAGACTTCATTTCTTGTCAAATAAATGTTTAATTAAAACGGTAATGTGTGTATCGATTCTTTTGTTTATAATCTGGTGTCATTAGATACAGAACATTGACCTGAATTAAAATAGTCCTTGAGTAAAGGATAAATATAGTTAAAAAAATTAAGTGCAACATAATTTTGTGATGGAGCAGTTTGAATTAAATTCAGTTAAAATATTTAGTAAATGTAGCACATTTGTTTGTTAAATAATAGTCTAATTTTCAGTTTCTTCTACCTTGCATTTCAATTATATCTACTCAATTATTTTACGCATTTTCACTTAGGGTATCCATTACATTTACTCAATATTTTTAAGTGTAAAAATGTTTCACCAAAAAAATTGAGTACAGCAAAGTTTTATTTTTTAGAGTGAGTGTGCATGTGTGATCAGGAAGACTCATTTGAGTACCGATTCTGAACAAGCCAAATATGTGTTAAACATCTATGGGGGCTGAAAAACAGTAGACTTAGTTGTGCATCCTGTTTTTTGTTCGTCATGCTGGTTTGAGTAGATAAAGCTTAATTTCTGTTGTAATTAGCTCAGATTGCGCTAAAGGTTCACAAAGCTGAGCTATGTGAGTGCTGCGCTCCTGGAGGGCTGCGATAGCTTAACTTTTTTTAAAAGGTAAAGTGCAGGTAAATTTGTTTTATTTTTACATAATATTTTATATTAATTATTTTTATGTTTTTATTTTTTGGGCTGTGGAACGAATCATTTGAGTTTCTTTTTTTCTCACTCCTAGAATCCTGAGCCACACTCCATTCCACTAGGTGGCGGTAATGTACATTTACGTTGTTTGCCAACAGCCACAAAAAAAAAAGCACCAAAGGCGTTACCTGCTCTTATTTGGTGCTTCTCATTTGCATTTTGGTTCAGTGTTTTGCTGTGTCGCTAATACACGGAGATATCACTGGCCGGTTTTTACAGGGACTGTTTGAAAAGACTTAATTAAAACGATCAGTTTGGTGTGTCTGAGGTAAGCAAAATAATTAAAGCTCGTACAGTAAACTAGTGATAGTGTTAATGTTGCGTACTGGACTTTTTTACATGCGTGTACACTGTACTACTAAGCTCACTACTGCTACATATTGTGCAACACTTTGACGACACAGACCCCGCAGACAGCGACGGCGGTTACATACTATAGTGACTATACTGACAAACTGCAAACTATATGACGGGGAAATATACAATCTCAGTGAAACCATTCTAGGGAAATGACCTGGGAACTATATAATAGCCTGATTAATCCTCTAAACAAAAATGGCGTAGTAGATTCAGTATTCAATATTTTTTCCACGCTGTTTTGGGTTTTAGTATTTTAATTTTTTTTTGTTGTTTCTACTAATCTGATGTCCCCCTTCATTCCAGCAGGCGGCGGTAATGCACTTATAAGTTGGTTGTCATCTGCAAAAACAATAAAAACGACGACGACGTGGCGGTTAAAAAGAAGTGGAAGGTTTGTTTTTTTTTCTCCTCAAGTTACCTAACCTCACGTGCTGTTCGTTCACTCCAACATTTTGTTTAGTATTTACCTCAGCTGTAGTATTTTACACCGGCTGTAGTATTTTACCTCAGGTTTATATTTTACCTTGGCTGTAGTGTTTTACCTCAGCTGTAATATTTTACATTGGCTTTAGTATTTCACCTCAGGTTTAATATTCTACCTCGGGTTTAATATTTTACCTCAGGTTTAATATTTTACCTTAGCTGTAGTATTTCACCTCAGGTTTAATATTTTGCAAAACAGCTTTAAAATGCTATTTTCTATTATCTATGATTTTCAACAGATAAAGCTAGAACATTTTCTTTGCTTTTCCTCGCTAAACATGAATGAGATTTTAAGCAATCACACAAAAAGTAGTTTTGCAAGTTGTCGGGTTAGGATCAGACAGAGCTCTATTATTCTCTTTTTGTGGTAACTCGGACAGGAGTTAGTTCAAGTGCAAGTCAAGATCTCTGAGACAAATGACACAGACTAACGGAGATCATGTTCTCTAGTTTAACAACAGCAGGAGCAGTGAAGGAAAGAAAAGGGAATAATTTAAGGGCAATTTTGCAGACCAAGATCTGGACCGATTGCAGAGTTGGTATCGGGAACGGTTCATGCATTCCCAACCAATGCGCTGAATAACTTCTATGCACGGTTCGACATGCAGAACGACGTGACGCCGAGGAAGACTACCCCTCCGCCGAACGACCAGGTGCTGTGTCTCACCACGGCTGATGTGAGGAAAACTCTACGCAGAGTCAACCCAGGCAAAGCTGCTGGACCAGACAACATCACAGGCAGAGTGCTCAGAGAATGTGCAGAACAGCTGGCAGATGTTCTCACCGACATCTTCAACATCTCTCTGAGCAGCGCCGTCGTTCCCACATGTTTCAAGTCTACCACCATCGTCCCCGTGCCGAAGAAGTCTTCTGTGTCCTGTCTCAATGACTACCGCCCTGTTGCACTCACACCCATCATCATGAAGTGCTTCGAGCGGCTTGTCATGAGACACATCAAGACCCTGCTGCCCCCCCTCAATGGACCCACTGCAGTTCGCATATCGCCCAAACCGTTCAACGGACGACGCCATCTCCACCACACTTCACCTGGCACTGTCACATCTCGAAAAGAAAGATACTTACGCCAGAATGCTGTACATAGACTTCAGTTCAGCATTCAACACAATCATCCCCCAACACCTGATCGGGAAGCTGAGCTTGTTGGGCCTGAACACCTCCCTCTGTAACTGGATCCTGGACTTTCTGACCGAAAGACCTCAAGCAGTGCGGATCGGGAGCTACACCTCCAGCACCACCACACTGAGTACTGGGGCCCCCCAGGGCTGCGTGCTCAGCCCCCTGCTGTTCACACTGCTGACTCATGATTGTGTAGCGACACACAGCTCCAATCATATCATCAAGTTTGCTGATGACACGACCGTGGTGGGTCTCATCAGCAAGAACGACGAGTCGGCGTACAGAGAGGAAGTGCAGAGGCTAACGGACTGGTGTAAAGACAACAACCTGGCTCTGAACGTCGAAAAGACAAAAGAGATGGTTGTTGACTTCAGGAGGACTCGGAGCGAACACTCTCCGCTCAGCATCGACGGCTCCTCTGTGGAGATCGTCAAGAGCACAAAATTCCTGGGCGTCCACCTGGAGGAGAACCTCACCTGGTCCCTCAACACCAGCTCTCTGCACAAGAAAGCCCAACAACGTCTTTTCTTCCTGAGAAGGCTGAGAAAGACACAGCTTCCACCATCAATCCTCACCACCTTCTATAGAGGAACTATTGAGAGCATCCTGAGCAGCTGCATCACTGTCTGGTTTGGGAATTGTACCATGTCAGACCGCAAGACCCTACAGCGGATAGTGAGGACAGCTGAGAAGATCATCGGGGTCTCTCTCCCTTCTATTGAAGACCTTTACACCACACGCTGCATCCGCAAAGCCACCAGCATTGTGGCTGACTGGACACACCCCTCACACACACTCTTCACCCTCCTGCCATCTGGAAAAAGGTACCGAAGCATTCGGGCACTCACATCCAGACTGAGAAACAGTTTTTATCCGCAAGCCATCCGTCTCCTTAACACAAAGGGACTGGACTGATACACACACACACACACACACACATACACACAAATCACTCAGACGAACTAAATAACATCTGGACTGAACTGATAAACACACATGCACAATCACACTGATGCACACCCATCTCAATCTGCTCATACCTACCTACCTGTGCTGCTCCTCGCAATTTTTTGCACAATATTTATTGCTATTTGCACACAATACTTCTGTCAAAATTGTAATCTGTTTACTGCTGCTCTTCCCACTACCTCAATTCATCCTTCATCAAAAGTACTGTTATGTCTTACATTGTTGTGTCTGTCATGCACCACTTTGTTTGCATATTTGCACATGCACTTTGTCTATTTTTGTATTTTTGTATAGATATTGATAGTTCTTTAGAGTAACTTAAAATGTAAAATTTATATTGTAAATTTATGTTGTTACATGTATGTAGCACCCTGGTCCTGGAGGAACGTTGTTTCGTTTCACCGTGTACTAACTGTATATGGTTGGAATGACAATAAAAGCCAACTTGAACTTGAACTTGAATCACAGTAGGCTGGAAATGTGTACACAATCGTGCTCAAGAGACGAAGTGACGTAACCACTATTCGATTTTGTACACAAGCAAATGTGTATTGCTAAAGGGTCTCTGTGAAGTAATGATGAAGTACAATGTTTGCTTGAAATTTAAGCAGACGAAAACTTGCAAAGGCAGTCGGACACTACACATAAAACTCAGATATTTACGGAAGTATCTGTGAGTACAAATACGGAGCTGAAGAAACTGCGACTCCGGTAGCACACCGGTGAGGAAGAGCAACAGAGGAAAAGAACAAATAGAATGAAAACCTTCCAGTGTGGTCAAATCGGAACCTGTCTTTACCGCGACCTCATGGAAATGAAAGAAAATGAGACTCCTGATGCCTGGATGAAATCTCAAATTTAGATGGAGGAGTGCTGACTACAATTGCAGAGGAAGGAACGTCAAGAGATTAAATAGGATGCTGATGCAGGTGATACACTTACTTGAGCTATATTTTACTTAAATAAAAAGCATATTTTGCACTCTTTGTTACCCACTATTGTCTTTATTCCAAAAACACTTGGACCCACACTCATCTTGGATTTTACAGTATACATTTATTTCCAAATACATTATAAATACATTGTACACAAAACATCAATTGATGCATGGTGAAGTTTCAAAATCAACAGTTCCAGCACCTCAGCTAAGTTTGAAAATCTACAGTTAACAAGTTAAGGGAAAATAAAGTAGCACAAGCACCTCTCTTGTAGGAAAGTTGTCTTCTACATGGTGAAGTTTGTTAGTCATTCCTGGTGTCTCTAGGTCACAAGGACATGCTGTCATCACACACCAGACCTCTCTTGAAATCAAATGATCTTGGGGAGAACAGAAAATACATGACTAGATACTGATTATTTTCGTTATATCTATGCTATTTGTCTAGTTGTAAAATCATTCCTCAGTGGCTCTTGCCGTATCCGCGCAGCATATTTCACCCTCTGAGCTGTGCGATAGATGAGGCGGTAGGAATGTTGTTCAGAGCGCCATTTTTTTATCACAAAAATAAAATAAAAACATCCATATGGAGCATTAACAGATGTCACAGTCCATGACCCAAGCAGTTAATTCTTATCACAACTTATATACAGGGGTTGAAGCTGAAAGGCCTGGTTTTAATTATAGTGTAGGGCAAATACAGCATCAATTCATCTTGGGAATGACAGTTACAAGTCCTCCACAGTGGCTAGATTTTGAGCCATTCTTCTTGCAGAATAGTGGCCAGGTCACTACATGATGCTAGCGGAAAAAAAAGATTTCGCTCCTCCAAAACACCCCAAAGTGGCTCAATAATATTTAGATTTGGTGACCAGTGTTGGGGGATGTAACTTTTTAAAATAATTAATTACATTACAGAATTACTGTCTTCAAAAAGTAAGTTCTAAAGTTTAAAAGTTCTAATTTTATTTGTCACATACACAGTCATACACAGTACGATATGCAGTCAAATGCTTAGGCGACTGCCCTGACTTTAAAACAAGACAACGGTTTTCGGTACCCAACCCTACTATTAATAGGGATAGTATAAAAAAGTTACTTTATTTAAGAAAGAATATATATATATATATATCTATATATAGAATATCTATCTATATGAGTGAGTGAGTGATATAATACATTTAACTAAGAAAGAACAAATTTAATTAAGAAAGAATAAAATATCTGTATAATACAAAATATACACTATAAGAAAAATAAGAAAAACCTAGCTGTACAATAGAAAATATAGAATTGTGGGAATGGAGTGAACATAAAAGAATGGAATGTCCAGGGGTGTTCAAATATGCAGTAAAGTGTCAGTAAAGTGGCTTTAATTGCACACTCATTGATAATGTCAATGAGTGTGCAGGTGTGCAGTGACCACTAGTGTGGTGAATGTCCAGAGTGAGGGCAGAAACATGTGTGGATGTGCAAAATGGATCAGTACTAAGGGGTGTACTGATTAAGAGACCATATAGCCTGCAGGAAGAAGCTCCTCCTCAGTCTCTCTGTGTTGGCCTTCAGGGAGCGGAATCACTTTTCTGACCTCAACAGAGAGAACAGTCAATGGCTGGGGTGGCTGAGGTCCTTCATGGTTTTCCTGGCCTTGGTCAAGCACCGCTTGCTGTAGATGAGTGCAGGTCAAGGAGCTCGGTGTGGATGATGCGCTCAGCTGATCGCACCACCTTCTGAAGAGTTCGTTTGTCCTGCATGGTGCTATTACCAAACCAGGTCATTATGTTTCTCGTCAGGATGCTCTCTATGGTGCAGGAGTAGAAGTTCTTAAGCACAGTTTAAAAGTGAGGGCAGTCTAAAGTCTCTCAGGCGTCTGAGGTGGTAGAGTCGTTACAGGGCCTTTGTCACCACGGTGTTGATGTGACAGGACCATGACAGGTCCTGTGTGATGTGTACACCAAGGTATCAAAGCTGTCTATATAGATAGATATTCAATTGAGTGTACACTAAATTGTCGCACAGTTTCTTTGGCGCAGTCCTAAAAAAAAGAAAAGGAAGCATCATAAAGAACTTTTATGTCCTACTATGAGATAGGAAGATTGGGAGAATGATGTAATGTTTACTCAATGTTACATACATCAGGACACCCCCTTTGATTGGACCTCAGACCCACAGGTGATACTTTCGTCAGTTGGGCATGAGAAGACGGCAACATTTTATGCAGCATATCAAAAATTATTTCCCATCTACAACCTGTGATCTTTCCGTATATACCTAATAATTATCTATTGTGTTTTATTTAGAATTCTTTTAAATTCTAATGCCTATGAATGTTATCAAAGTTGTCTTTTTTCCCCCCCTCAGAGACTATCATCATTTGCCAAGTCTTCTTCTGCAAATGAAGGTTAAATATGAGAAGTACTAAGAAAGCATTATCTGGTCCGAACACAACTCATGAAGAAATGAAGGAGCAAAATTACCAGTGTTTTAAGTTATGGGAAGATACACCGCATTCACACACAAGAGAAGCCGTATCCCTGCTCACAGTGTGGGAAGAACTTTATCTCTGCTGGTAAACGTCAAATACATCAGCGCATTCACACAGGAGAGAAGCCGTATCACTGCTCACAATGTGGGAAGTGTTTTACCGATTYTAGTAACCTCAAAACACACCAGCGCATTCACACAGGAGAGAAGCCCTATTTCTGTTCACAATGTGGGAAGTGTTTTACCTCTGCTAGTGAAGTACGAACACACCAGCGTATTCACACTGGAGAGAAGCCGTATCACTGCTCACAGTGTGGGAAGTGTTTTACCAATTCTAGTA
>QMIH01002667.1:22525-35874 GCA_003987875.1 Clarias batrachus | reverse complement strand
TCGGCAGGGGCGTCGGCAGGGGCGTCGGCAGGGGCGTCGGCAGGGGCGTCGGCAGGGGCGTCGGCGTCAGCGGGCCACACCCCTCCACACAGGGGATCAATAAGAGATTTAATATTTAAGCCACAACAACCTCATGATAAAGGAGCGCGTACACGTTAGCTGTAATGAAGATAACTTCACTTGAGCTCAGGGACGAAAGAGAGAAAGTTTTACTGCAGGAAGAGAAACAGAATGGAGAGAGGGGCCTTCAATAATCATCATGTGAAATGTGTGCTGTTTCATTAGACCGGTCACATGGCAGGGGTGGCGTTTTATTTTTAGCACGTTCCCCTCACGCCACCTTGAGATCTGAGCTCTTAACTGCACCTTGGTTCCTCACCGCGCCCTGCTGCTGGGGGTTGAGATGAAGTACAGTGGGACCCAAGTGCATGAGGCAAAGAACACAAACTCAGCTGTTAGACGTCTCGTTCAAATCACACACGAACCACGAAGCAGAGAATCAGGGCCGAAACAACTGCATTCTGGAAAAGGAGGAGAAACGAGCTGATGTGTTTATAGTTTATACGCGAGTGTCTGATCACGGAGCAGCGCCGAGGGTCAGGGTCACATGACAGGTACACAAAGAGCACAGTGACATACCGGACATGTAATACTGACCTTCATATTACTATATAATATAAACAAAACACAAAACACAAGTAGTGACCAGACTGGAGTCTCCTCACTCATCACAGGGTCACAGGGTGATCGTACAATGTGAATAAAAGGGAAACAGCTAATCAGTAAATAATATGGTGACGTTTCCTGGAAGGAGAGATGTGTGGGCGTGTCTGTAGCACCAGTGTAAGGAGTCTCCAGTGTCAGCACCGTGTCCAGGTCCTGTAACCATGACAACCTGCTAACATGAAGACAGAGAAGAAAGAGAGACTGGTAAGGGGACGAGTGGGGTGGGGGGGGGGTCTTATAGGATGACTTACACACATACACACACACACTCACCTGTAGATCCTACTTGAGTAGATTAGTGAAGAAGAAACGCGACTCTCACTCGGCTACACTCCGCTACACTCCGCTACACTCCGCTACACTCCGCTACACTCGGCTCGCTACGTTTCTAACGGTTTATTCTGCACATGCGGCCGGTGGATATACAGCATCACTGTTTCACCAATCAGACGCATCAACAATAGTCACATGACTCTGTTTGACCAATCAGTTCTTCAGCTGGTGTTCTATAAACTCCTCCTCCCTGTGACTCCGCCCTACATACACTCACTGCGCATGCGCAAACACAAGTTTCCGGATCTTTCTCTAATGTTGCGTAACGCCCATACATCCACGCTGCTACTAGTGCGATCACGCGGTTACTGTACAAGCTTGCGGTGAATATAGAATGCTTTTTCAGGTTCCTGTGTTTATATGTTAACTTTAATTGTACATATAATCTTACTTTAACAGTCTATGAATAGAGAAGTATATTTCAGAATATTTTTATGCAATCCAAAAAATATGGAGCGTCCCTGACATCATATACAAAGCATGAGAAATACTGCGGTGTCGTCTCTATGTATTACTTTATTTATTTCTACTTGAGTGATATTATTTTGAAGGACAGCTACTCTTACTTGAGTACATCTTTTGGCTCCTCCCCCTCCTCTGACGGCACAGACGTACTCGACTTCACATAGCAAAGGTGCAACCAGCTGTTCCATTATCCAGGTGGATCTCAAAGCTAAGGCGAGGCACGCAGTTATGCATTATAGTCACCAGGTGGCGTCAAACACCGGTTAGGTGATGTAGCGCCATGCGGACATGTAGTGAAGTACAAGTACAGATATTTGCTGTATGTTTGAGCAGAGTGAAAGAAAACGTCCTCTAATAAAACTACTCAAGATATGTGACATATGAACTTCAGTACAGTAATGATGTAAATGTACTCACTTACTCACCTCTGCATAAATCTATAGACAGAGAGGCAGTGTGTGTGTGTGTGTGTGTGTGTGTGTGTGTGTGTGTGTGTGTGTGTGTGTAAGTAAGTGACCAGGATGTGACCAAAGTGTTGGCTTTCACCTTTAATTTAAGGCTTTAACTCAAAAACAGTCACACTAACAGTTACAGACATTTATTACAAACTCAAAACTACCTGGACAAGTGAATATAACTATAAACATGATTTTAAACACTGGGATGTACAGTACACACTAACACTGTCCCTCTGTCCACATACTTATGGACCTGACCGGATCCGCTGGGTGAGTCAGTAGCTGAGCGTAACTTTGCCAGATTGTAAATAATTAATTAAGTTTAATGCTCTGAATATTTCATGTTGCAACGTCTCTAAAAGCAAACCAGCACACACACACACACACACACACACACACATGATATGTAGGGTTTTATTTATTTATTAATTGTTACATATGATTCATGTTTTAATTTAGAGAGAGAGAGAGAGAGGGCCTGATGAGAGTGAAGTGGACACGAGGCAGTGCTTGTGGTTCTCCTCAGTATTGATGCGCGAGCTTGTGGTTGTAAACAGGAAGTGATGCGGAGCGATGACCAGCTGAAGATACGGAGCTTTAAACCGTCATTAAAATGACACTTTCCAACTCTTCTGCTTTTTAAATGCAGCCGGGGACGACCTCCGACCTGTACGTGTGTTCCCTCTCTCTCTCTCTCTCCCTCTCTCTCTCTCCCTCTCTCTCCCTCTCTCTGTCTCTCTCCCTCTCTCTCTCTCTGTCTCTCTCCCTCTCTCTCTCTCTGTCTCTCTCCCTCTCTCTCTCTCTCTCTCTCTCTCTCTCTCTCTCTCTCTCTCTCTCTCTCTCTCTCTCTCTCTCGCTCTGTGTGTTTAATTTGCAGGAATGAGAGCAGGACTCCTCGCTCGCTTCTCCCTGTTCAACACAAGGCGAGTAATTACAGGCCACGACCTCAGAGTGTTTACTTCTTCTTTCTCTTCTTCTTTCTCTCACTCCGTCCGTCTCTCACTCTCTGTCTCACTACCTCTCCGTCATACCACACGAGTCCATCGTTCTCCGTCTTGTGTTTCAGATCTTATCTGTCTTTCGCTTCATCTTTTTTCAGTTCTTCATTATTTTATTGAGCTCAGTTAAACATGCTGCTCATTTTCCTTGGAAACTCACTCCCCAATATCACACCCACGCTGATGACTCTATGGACGTGCACACTGTGCGCGCGCGCGCGTGTGTGTGTGTGTGTGTGTGTGTGTGTGTGTGAGTTGTATGGGTAGATGATGATGATGATGTGATTTTGACACTTGACCCCTTGAAATAAACAGAGGATTAAGGGTTTTTTTTCTGGTTCTTAATGGTTTTAGTGGGTTTCTGTAATGAAATGTGCAGTTCCTAAAGGATCCTGATGGGTGAAGTCGATCATCTTCCTGTGAAGAGGTTCTATGTGGTTCTGGTGGGGTTTAAAATCCCTAAATGCAGAAAGTTCGAATGGAAAATAAAAAGTAATCAGATGGAAGCCACATAACCAACTCCATGTAGAGCTCCATGGCGTGAGAAGGTCCTGGAAGGCCTGGAAGAACCTGAGCGTCCTGCACAGAACCCGGACTGAACTCAAGCCCACTGAACACCTCTGGGATGAACTGGAACACAGATTGCGCTCTCCGGTGGGAATTCCCTTGGAAAGACTTGCTGCACGTGCAGTCCTTGTTCTTGTTTTGTTGTGAGAATTTGCAGGTCCCATAAAACCCGTTTGCAGATGAATGATATCTTGGCGAAAGTCTACAGGACCAGTCTAATTAATGTCACAAGCAGGAGAACACACCAGGGCCAGGAGAAGAACCCATGATTAGCATGAAGTGTGCAGCTGACAAAAAGCTCCAGATGAAGAACAGGTGTCAGAGTAATACCATGAGCTGACTGTCTACTGACCAAAAGTGCAAGAACTTATTCATTTACTCACCATGAGAAGCTCTAAACCAGGTGGCTTTGAGATCTGGGCAGTAGTAACTCAGTGGGTAGGATGTGGGACAACCAGTTGGAAGGTCATGAGATCAAATCCCAAATACTGCTTGAGCGTGGCCCTTAGCCTCAACTGCACAGACGTACAGTACAGACCAAAAGTCACCGGCCTCAGAAATCGGCGGTTAACAGCAGCTCAGATCAGAGAGCAGGTCAATGCCACACAGAGTTCTAGCAGCAGACACATCTCTAGAACAACTGTTAAGAGGAGACTGTGTGAATCAGGCCTTCATGTAGAAGATCTGCTAGGAAACCACTGCTAAGGACAGACAACAAGCAGAAGAGACGCGTTTGGGCTGAAGAACACAAGAAAGAACACAAGAAAGAACACAAGAAAGAACACAAGAAAGAACACAAGAAAGAAAACTCGCTGAATGAGAAGGGGTGTCCAAACTTTTGCTCTGTACTGTATAAATAAGATAAGTGTGGTTTGAAAAGTTTAACCTGCCAGTCCAGCAGGATGGTTTTTGTTTCAGCAGAATCAGCTACACGTCCCAGTGTCACAGCGAGAACGTCAGGCTCCGCAGCTCTTATGATGACGACAAACTGTTGGTTTCAAGTCACAAAGCTGAAGATCCCACATCAACACCTGGCTCAGGCTGTGAAGGCCCAGATGCAAGCACAGTTAAATTAGACGTTCTAGCACAAACAAACAGAGGGTAGAGAAAAGACTTAAATCTGAAAGTTAATTTAAATTTGAGCGTGATCGGTCGTGGACTGCAGTCTTCAGATCATTCCACAGATTTTCACTGGGGTTTAAGTCTGGGCTCTGACTTCTTCAACCCCTGTGTGGTCAGTCTTGCTGTTTGCTTTGGGTCATTGTCATGTTGAAAACCTTCTTCACATTGACAACTTTCTGGCAGAGGGCAGCAGCACCCCATAAACAGGATATTACCACCTAAATGCGTCACTGCAGGAACAGTGTTATTTGGTTACTTGGCTGTATTGGATATTTCGTTTGGTGCTGTGGCCCAAATAATGACAGTTTCTCATCTAAAGCTCCATCATGAGTGCCTTTCTTGAGGAGTGACTTTTCCTTGTAAACCTCCCATATAAGCCACATTTATGGAAAATTTGTAATATTGTTGTCACATGCACACAATGGCCGCTCTCTGTGTCATCAATTCATGCAACTGCTTCAGAGTTACTGTAGGCTTCTTGGTAGCCTCTCTGACCGGTTTCCTCCTGGCTCTTTCATCCTGATCCACTTCTTTATAACGGACTTCACTGTGCTTCTAGGCAATGATAAAGCCTTTGAACTTTTTTTTTGTACTCTACCTTTTGACAGAGCCTTGCCACCCATAGTTGATTGTTTGCTTCAGGGATGGAAATGCTCCATGAACGTTATTTTCAGGCTGAGTGAATCAAAATGACCACAGCTGATCACAGATGAAAGTCAAATGGTTTTGTGTGCTATTGAGAAGTTGATTAGCTTCACCTGATTAAGTTTACAAGTCACTTTTAAGGGATTTTCGGTGATCCTTTTCCAAATCAGTGATCCTGAATTTTATTTTATTTTTTTTTCTTACAAGTTGGTGTATATCTTTCACTTGCAGCTGGATAAAAGAAAACTGTGTCTGTCTTCATTTCAGGCTGCAAAGCAACATTATGTGATTATTGTAAAAGTGGGCGATTCTTTTCTATCCCCACTGTAGCTATAGGTTCAGGTTCAGGTACAGACACGAGTGCAGGTGCGAGTACGGTACATACACAGGATTAGGAACAGACGCAGGTACAGAGAGTGTGCTGGTGTCACAGTTACACAAAGCAGCATGAACTCATAAAGTCGACTGATTTAGCGGCTGTCCTGGAACAGCAGGATCAGACTTATCAGAACAGACAAAGAGACGCCTCCATCTCAAACAAACAGACGTGTGTGTGTGTGTGCGCGCATGTGTGAGTGTGTCTGTCCAGCAGGGCTGTCTCATTTGATAGTGTTTGATTTGTGTGTGTGTGTGTGTGTGTGTGTGTGTTGTAATAAATGTAAGCTACAGTATGAATGTGCATTAATAATCATAAACCTTTTGTAGAAGGCTAATTTAATTGAATTCCTGCTCTTCTGCGTGTTTATTGGCCGAGCTGCGCGCTTTAGCTGTGTGACATTCCTTTTTTATCATCGAGCATTTCTCGAGAGCAGTAATAAATCTGGCTCCTCAGCTGGGCTCGGTCTTCACCGTGTCTGGCGTGAGTGCTTTTGCTTTTTAATTAAACAGTAATACACCTTTTAATCTGTAGTGTGCAAATGATTTTAATAATTTGTATGCATCAAAGAACGTCATCAATTTTAAATCATTTATAGTTACATTCAATGTCGTACAACTGTGATAAAATAACTTCCTGTCGTCACTGACATTATAGTAACTCTAAACATTCTCTCATTCCCTCTCCAGTCTCACTTTATTCTCCATCTTTGATGTCATAAGATTGAAAAAATCACAGCGTCATGTGACCGAGAAACTGCAAAGCAGCACAAACTCCTGTGTGCTGAAGATTACAGCCCCAGCCTTTGACACTGGAGACTCCTTCCACAGATTTTGACATGAACCACATTTCTCCTGACAGGAAACATCACCATATAAAGATGGGAAGGGCAGAGATGGGTGGGCCTGGGTGGGCGCGACATGGTGGGGCAGGATGGAGACGGGAGTTTTCTCCATTAAATGTGAGCAGAAATCTTTTTGTCCACCTCATGTTGCGTGGTGTCCCAGGGGACATTATCACAGCCATTTCACAGAAAGCCATGTTAAGCCGAGCTCTGCAGGTACTGTAGCACTTCTGAGCATCGAGAGCTCCGTTTGAGCTGCTGGTCACCATCACCTGAACTTCTTCACCGCCACATCATTTATCTTCTGCCAACGGTCTTCCATCACTGCTGGTAAGTCAACCGCTAGCACTTTCTACAGTACATCCTGCACAAGGACTGAATCTGAAGCTGTGAATCTCTTTATCATGTGACCAAACTTTCACACTTTACTCATTCATTTCCTTCCACTTTTCCTGCTGAGGGTCATGTGATCAGGGGAAATGAGGGTTTTCTACAGTGTTGCTGGAATTACTCTTGGGTTTAATATCAATGAGGTTTCTGTTCTCCTCCATAGAAGGTAACAACCCTTCCATCATCATCACCAGGAAGTAACAGGACCAGTAGAAGCAGAGTGAGAGAGTGAGAGAGTGTTTAGAGGAACGAGCTGCAGAAGCTTTCACCTGTCACCCGACGCTCTGTACTCTCTGAGGAAACGGTGTGGAGATTCACAAATCTTTAAATATAAACGTAGTCTGTTTTAATTACATACATATAACATTAAATATAATACATTTTTTAACCTGAACCTACTAGGGGCTCTACAACTTACACGTTTAAGATTTTAGAAAATCAGGAGCCTGATTATAATTCTGTTAAATGGTATAAATCTGTAAACTGGACCCTGTGTGCAGGAAAACACACACCGTGTGAAAGGACCATTGCTCTTTGCTCTTCCACCCATTTACACTCTAATGATTAAAATCGGCACGGTGGTGGGTCGCACCCCATCGGCACAACGTCCAGTTTGTCCTCACCATGTTCACGACCGACCGGTTTGTTCTGATCCGACCGAAATTCAGGTTCATGCAAAGCTGCTTGTTGTTAAATTTACTGCGCGTGAATGACACACTTGATCAGAATCAGACTCAGGTTTTAGACTCCAATGTTGACACACACAATTAACTTGATTCTGGCTGTTTGTGGCTCTCAAATACAGACCAACATAAAACACTGTACATCTGTTATAGACAAGGCGAGGCAGTATACACAGTAAGTACACAACATTCAATAACTACAGATTCTATAAAGAACAGGGGGACAAATGTGTGTGTGTGTGTGTGTGTTTAAGAGTGGTCCTTCTCTGGTGGTAATCTGATGGTAGGTTCTGATGAGATGAGCTGCAGATCTGGTGCTCTGTGTTTGAGGGTGTGTTATATTATAGATGTATAAGATTGAGGTATTTGTCACATGGACAGTGAGGACGCGGGGGTCAGGACGCGGGGGTCAGGGTGCAGGGGTCAGGGTGCGGGGGTCAGGGCGCGGGGGTCGGCCAGGTACTGCGCCCCCTGGAGAAGACAGGGTTAAGGGCCCTGCTCAAGGGCTCAACAGGGGGAGCTCGAACCCACAACCTTCTGATCAGTAACCCAAGTGCACAGTGTTCGAGAGTGCACAGAGTGACACACGGTGTGAATTCCTCCAGTCTCATTGATTTCTGCTGAAGTGATAAATGAGTCAAAAACAACAGCAGGACAAAACACACACACACACACACACACACACTGCTCCATCCATCCCTCCATCTCCAACACCGACTACAGAGCGCGCAGATCAATTACACACACACACACACACACACACACAGAGGGAGGGGGGAGAGAGAGAGAGACACACACACACAGACACACACACACAGACACACTGCTCCTCTCCTCTGCGCCGCTACATCCTCCTCCCGGAGCTCCACACTCCCGGACACACACACACACACACACACTCCGAGCGCCGCGATGCGCGATGGGTCAGGCGTGCGGTCACGCGCTACTCTGCCGGAGTCACCCGTCTGACATGTAAGTGTAAGTGTGTGTGTAAGTGTGTGTGTGTGTGTGTGTGTGAGAGAGAGAGTGTGTGTTTCCTCGCTTGCCCTTGGCTGATGCGCGTGCTCCGGCGCCGGTGTGCCTCGCGGTGTGTGTGTGTGTGCTCCTCATCATCAGCGCGCGCCGAACCGGTTTATGTTTACAGTACGTTAAAGGCAGGAGCGCACGCGATGTCCGCGCGCGCGGGAGAGAGACACGGGGGGGGGGGGGGTATCAGTCCGCTCGTGACTTCACACCGGCGCCGCGTCTGTGGTGTTTGTTGCGCGCGCGTGTGTGTGTAAAGTGAACACTGCTGTTGTTGTGTATCTGAGTGTATCTGTATCCTCCTGCACTGTGCCCCAGCACACACACACACACACACACACCGGTCCGAGTCTCGGTAGGAGCGTTAAAGATTACAAGCACGTGACAGAAGGTTTCCTGAACATGCACTCAGACACGTGTGTCCACGTCTACAGCGGGCTGTGCGTTCATGTCCCCTCTGTGTTACTCTGACTCTCCTCTCAGTGTTGTTCAGTGTTGTTCAGTGTTCACACTCCCGGATTACAATCAGACCACTGATGACCCTCAGTGAGGCCGGTGGAGATCAGATCACCTCAAACACGCCCACCTCCAGCTTGGAACTGTTTGTAACCATGATGGGACGTGTCGGACGGACGTCATCTCAACGGTCAGCAAACGTCCACATGTTACACCGGAGTTAATACTGGACCCAGTCTGAGATACTGGACCCAGTCTGAGATACTGGACCCAGTTTGAGATACTGGACCCAGTCTGAGATACTGGACCCAGTTTGAGATACTGAACCCAGTCTGAGATACTGGACCCAGTCTGATATACTGGACCCAGTCTGAGATACTGGACCCAGTCTGAGATACTGAACCCAGTCTGAGATACTGAACCCAGTCGGATCAAATACATATCCAGTACATGATCATGTGACCTGAATGGGAACAGGCAGATCAATCAATCAATCAATAATGTTTATTTATATAGCAACCCTAACCCTAGCACTTATTAACAATTTCAAGTTAACTACGACACTTTACATAACAAACAGAAAAGACAAACAAAAAATATGAAATATAAAAATCAACACAAATTGTTAAAATAAAAATCAGCCACATCTGTAACAGATCAAATTTCAAATGGTAACGAGTTCCATAGTTTGGGAGCAGCAACAGCAAATGCCCGACTGCCAAACTGTTTACATCTAGATCTTGACTCTTCCAGCTAGATTTGAGCAGTTGATCAGAGCACTCTGCCAGGGTTAGAAGGTATTATCAGAGATCTGTTAAATAAGATGGAGCCGGGCCATGTAGGGCTTTAAAATCATACATCAATCCCACCTGGAACTGGAAAAGTGGAAAAGCAAGGAAAAGCATGTGCCACCTTTTCAAGGTCACTGCATGACAGACAAGGCTTCACTTTGGCCAGAAGGTGAACATGGAAAAAGCTCGCAGAATTAATCTGTTTATAGATGTTCAAGCTGCTGTTGAACATAACCACCAGATTCCTAACAACTAATTTTATCCAAGGTCTAAGTTTAAACTTCTACACATGGCTGTGGATCCAAACAAAATACACTCAGTTTTAGTTTCATTCAGATTGAGAAATTTTTGTTAAAGCCAGAGTTTGATGGCTTTTAAACTCTGGCTTTAAAGTCGCTCATGTGCATTGTTCTCATTTGGCTTTATAGGCATATAAATTTGTATATCATCTGCGTAACAGTGAAAATGGTGATTGCACTGCTTAAATAATGAGCCCAGAGGGAGCGCATACAGCGAAAAGAGGAAAGGGCCAAGAATAGAACCCTGTGGCACTCCACAGGAGAGAGAGGCACAGGAAGAGGAGAGATCGCCAAGCATGACTGAAAACCTTCTATTGGCTAGGTATGATTGGAACCATTGAGCACCGCCGTGCTCTGAATACCTACACTTTGAGCCAGGCGTGAGATGAGCAGCACATGGTCAACCGTATCAAAGGCCGCTGTGAGGTCCAGAAGAACCAATGCCATAGTAGTCTGAGCATCAGCAGCTAAAAGGATATCGTTATAGACTTTTAGCCTTGCAGACTCCGTGACATGTTGAGTTCTAAAGCCAGACTGAATCTTTTTAAAAATATACAGTGTACAGTGTAGAGATAAATGGAAGATGAGAAGTAGGTCTAAAGTATAATATAGTGTAAAAACCTTTCCGAGGTATCAGTCAGTAGATAAAGCACTCTGAATTGAACAGTGTGACCGTAGCCACAGCGACAGTGTAAGCATTTGTTACGGAGCGGTGTGTCTGCTGCAGGACTGTGTATCTGTGTATCAGAGTGAAATTATATCATTATATCAACATGACGTACATAAACATAACAGAAAGATGCAGTGGTTAAAGGGAAAATAACCAGAAAATGTCATCTAAAACTCCAGTAATGTGACTAGAGCCAGCTCAAAAGTAGGAGTGCTTTATGCTGTTTTACAAAATAGTCAAATGACATATTCAGAGATGAAGATGAAGATGATGAGGATGATGATTTTTATTTGACTGAGTCATTATTAGATCTGCACGATTCATCGGGAAAAACAAAATCCCGATCTCAGTTCACACACACACGTGATCTGATTTCTGAATGACTCACCTGCGTGTGTTTTCAGCTGCATTCACTTATTTACTCAACAACAATCCCGGATGGCCGTATCAGTATCTACTGATATCTAATGGTATCTACTCACACACCATTAAATTACTGATCAGGCCAGAGATTAGCTAACGATGGTGTTACACAAATCACTCACTTCTCATGTCTCATCCTCACTTGTTGTGTTTATCACGGCATGAATTGATTCTGCATCTGTGTTATATTTATTATCATATGGTAAATGTCTCTCTCTCTCTCACACACACACACACACACACACACAGACACACACACTACTGTGTGATCAGAGACAGCACGTGCAGGTCTAACTGGTCTGTAAGTTACAGTATCAGATGATTAAAGCTGCGTGTTGACTCGAGCCGTTACACAGAGACTCTGAGAACAGAGCGAGACACAGAGGAGTTTACTGGAGCTGTGTGAAGACTGAGCAATAAACCCTCTGACAACAATAAACTCTACACTGTAAACACTGGATTTAATAACAAACTACACTGTTACATTTACCTTATACTGATATAATAATAATAATAATAATAACAATAACATTAATATAAACTAACATTTGATGAAGTTCTGTAGGCGTCTGAGTGTCTGAAATGCATAAGTGCTACTGTACGTATTAGTTATAGTTACTGTATGTATTATTGTTCATATTATATTTTTGTTTAGCAACAGGCGGCGCGGTGGTGTAGTGGTTAGCACTGTCGCCTTGCACCGCCAGGGTCTGGGTTCGATTCCCGTCACTGTGTGCATGGAGTTTGCATGTTCTCCCCGTGCTTGGTGGGTTTCCTTCGGGTTCTCCGGTTTCCTCCCGCAGTCCAAAGACATGTAGGTTAACTGGCGTTTCAAATTGCCCGTAGTGTGTGAATGAGTGAGTGAGTGTGTGTGTGTGTGTGTGTGTGTGTGTGTGTGTGTGTGCCCTGCGATGGATTGGCACCCGGTCCATTGTGTACCCTGCCTTGTGCCCTAAGTCTCCTGGGATAGGCTCCGCCCCCGTGACCCTGAATACAGGATTAAGCGGTACAGATGATGAGTGAGTGAGTGTTTAACAACATCGAGAGAATCGTGTGAGAGAATCTTAATCTCAGGAAAATCCTGATTCACATTTTGTCAAGAACGGTGCAGCAGGTCCCTCATCATCGTCATCCTCCTCCTCATCACTTGTGCCCCCTGTGTCTCAGGTGTCTCTGCGCTTCTTCTCTGTTTCTGACTCTGTGTGTGTTTGCGCCTGTGAGACACGTGATGATGCTGATGTGAGACTCGACCTTCTTTCTGTCTCAGCACGTTATTAATGAAGTACAATCAATAAAATGTTATTAAATACAATGAGTGTAAAAGACACTTGATGTCGCGAGACGCTCCGCTCGTCCTCGTCTGCTCTCGTCTCTCCCGTTACACTTCATCATTATTTTCATAAACGACTCTCAGGATTTAGAACACAACTATTATACTAATGAATGAAGTGGATGATAAGGTCGTGCAGGTCTCTGTTTGAGGAGACGGGTAACCTCCCCCATTCGACTGTGTCCGCTGCTGCGCCGCTGATTAATACACTGACGTTTTCACACTTACACGGGAAAAGCTTCTGTGAGGAGATGAATTATCTGTTGATTATTTATTTATTTATTTATTTACTGTAGATTTTTTGCAGTTGTTTTGACGGTAACACTAAATCATTATTCTTTCCTCAGTGATCACACTTTAACTCTGCATGTTAGCATGTTAGCTGTTAGCATGTTAGCACATTGCCCATCCCCCATAACACCCACAATCTTATCTGGGATTATTCTTTATGAACCTTAAAGATTTCGGTCAGATTGACGCATGCTTCTGATTTTATTTGTACTTCACTTTCAAATACAAATAAGAAGTAATCGTGCGTCTTTTTGTTCAGTTCTTCAGTTTGAGTAACATCAGTGCCAGTGATTATCACTCGGCTGCAGATCACCGCTGTGTGAGGTGTGTGTTATAGTGAACAGCGCAATGTTGTTGTTTCCTGATACTGATGTGCTTTTTGGTTGTGTGTGTGTGTGTGTGTGTGTGTGTGTGTGTGTGTGTATGTGTGTGTGTGTGTGTGTGTGTGTGTGTGTATGT
>QMIH01002666.1:28505-58374 GCA_003987875.1 Clarias batrachus | reverse complement strand
CTTGGCTTCAAGCCTTATGTATGAACTTTTAATCTCCGCTAGAACCGCTGCTCGATGCTCTTGAAACATCGGGGCCAATATGGCCGTGATGGTATTAGCCAACGAGTCATCCCRTTCMTGTTCCTCCTTCTTTGTTTTCCTAGACATATTTCTTCACACGAAAGAGTGGTATAGTGTATAATAAATGCAATAGATACAATACTGCTCGGGTATTGGTCTTAAAGCTGGTCAGTGACCATGTGGAAACTAAAAAGTTCGGGAGCTCGGGTTAGAGCGACTACTCCATCTCACAGCGTAACCGGAAGTCCTGCACGCCTAAATTCTATTATTACAAATTCTCAGATTGCACAGGAAAATGTCTCACCTGGTTCTGTAACGTTTCTGAGAGTAAACCAGCAGGTACTTTACTCTCAGCAGCTCATTGTTGGTGACCACAAAGTACTTCTCGGGCACGTCTCCGCCCTCACTGTTCCTTGCCCTCAAACGCTTGCGGTCAAGGCTCTCAGAGTCTAAAATATTTCAGCAGATCTTATTACCAATCATTTTGCCTTAAAGAAAAAAAATGTAAAAGCCATGCACAAGCATTCACAAGCCAGAATGAAGTGTTAAGATTACATTAGGAATTTGCATTACCTTTCTTCTTTACCTGACACTTCACATCTGGATGATCAATAATTTCACACAAGGCAATACAGCTTAGTACTGGCCCAACGACACTGTCACACCATCCATTTCCATGGGGACTATAAAGAAAAGCTATACTAAGGTCACTGGTCAAGTAAGTACCTTCCCCGAACAGTGACGTCTGAAAAGGAAGAGACAGCAAAGACAGCATTACTAGAGATTTGCATACCCGTTACGGTAACTGAAGTGCCAGAATTAAAACTGTGAAATCACCATCTGTCTATTTTTATGCCCCAAGTCAGCATAAAGTCTACAAAAAATATTTTATTAAAAATGTCTGGTAATATCGTCACCTTTTTCATTTGGAAGACTTATTTCTGCATTTTCCATTCACTGGTTTGCTAAATATAATTATTTGTACTGACTGCCACACTACCATAAACATGCAACATTTGCAAAATTGTGAATTGTAACCAATCCAGAGTATGTACCCTCACAGTAAGACTAGAATTAAATATTTAACTTGAAATTCACTAAAGCTTTTGCTGTGTGTTTATACATTTTGCTGTAATTTATACATCAAAATGCACACACTATCGAAGATTACATTTATATTTCCCTCTTTAACAGTTACAAGTACTGTATTAAACAAATAATTAATCAATATCTTTCAATAGTAAATATTTTAGGTTAGACTAAATGTATCCAGACTTAAGATCATCTTTTTTGGGGAACTTGGAATACATTTCTTGTTTAACTATAACCAACTATTAACACCTCATCTGCACCCCTAGCACAATGTCCCACAGCTTAAATACCTCTGAGATTTATATATTACAGACCCTCACCTTATTCAGATGACAATGTAGACCATTGTGAATAATGGAATGGAAGTTCTCCAGTCGACTACCATGGAATGCATAGATAATATCTCGTTCTGCCCGTGTCTTCTCAAACTTTGAATTCATCTGTTCACAGTACTCCAACTCAAAAAGGAAGTCTGGCACAGGGGAGGAGACCCCTGCATTTTGTGTCAGTTGGCGGAGTCTGGCCCACTTTCATTGTGAAATAATAATAATAAAAAAAGAAAGTTAATTATCACTTTTTTACTTAAACATGATTATTTAAAAAAAGAATAATAATAAGACTTTCCACTAATATCTACAGTAAATCCAACTTCATACCTCTTCTTTCTGGATGGTCTTTAGAGCAAAGCTCTTGGAAGAGAGCACCCACTGTACCAATGCTAGATGATGATCTCCATCTCCTGATCCCAGTCGGACCAGGTCTCTTATACTTGGCAAGCTGCTCACATCTTTCTGCTGTAAGAGATATGGGCTGGCTTGAGCTGGATCAATGAGTTAAAATGATGTGATTCTAAAGTAATTAATTCTGTAGAATGTATGCTGCGTACTTCATCTCGTTTCAATGAGCGAGATTCTCAGATATAGAACTCTATAAAAATAACAAGATGCAATCTCTTACCAACTCTTCAAAATCCTTAATTTCTCCCCTTAGATATCGAGGTGGGAATGGTCTCAGGACAGAATCTCGCTTGTAGTTCTGCACAGCAGCCACAAAAAGATTGCAGCGGAAATCTGCAGCAACGGGGTCAAGATGGAGATGTGAGCGCACCAGCTCTCTGACTGTGGCTGGTGCTAGAGGTGGCTGCATTCCCAACACTGGAAAGCAAGCACAATATATGAATAATAACAATCTGTGCAAGAAAAAAACAAAAAGTTAGGAAAAAAGTAAAAAAAAAAAAAACCTGCCTTTAACCGGTCGATCTTCCAATCTATGATTTATTTATTCATTTATTTTTGTAAATATGCAATACACATTTATATTTTTATTCGATAAAACATATTTACTAATTCATTTCAATCTTTCAATGATCTCAATTGTCATTCAGATGAAACTTGGCCAATTTAGATTCATGAATCATGAAAAGAGATGAACCTGTAAAAGATTATTATTTAAAAATTCTAACTTTTTAAAATATTGCAAGATGAATTTGACATGGGTACAGTCCGCTGTGGCAAACCCTTACAGCCGAAAGACAACAACAATGGACACTACCCTAGGGTAGATCCCAGAAAGCTTTGTGCACAAGCCGGGTTATACCCTTGACTAGGTGCCAATCCATTGCAAGGCACCACTCATTCACACACAATCGCAATTTGGAAATTCCAGTTAGCCTAACGTGCATGCCCATTTGGACTGGAGGAAACCGGAGTACCATGATGAAACTCACTAACCCTGGGAGAACATGCAAATTCCACATATACAGACTCGAGGTGGGAATCGAACCCTCCACCCCGGAAGTTCAAGGCCACAGTGCTAACCACTACACCACACAAAACATGCATATATATATATATCATAAAATATGGACTGTAAAATAACTCACATTTTCTCCAAACCTGCACAAATTTACAGGAATTTCTCCAGGTTACTAAAATTCAGTACAAAATTAAACTTTCATGAAACAATCATCATGTGGTTGTGGTCATCATGACAAGCCAAGTTCTTTGTGTGATTTTTAATTCTGCCTTAAATTTTGTTAAGCAAATAAGCCCAGGTGTGAAATGTATCTTAACTTTTTTCCCCAGGTACTGCCAAGCCTCAGAACATCTCACACGTACCTGGGTCAGAGAGATGGAGTGGAGAGAAATGACTGCCTCCATGCCACATCTACAGCTGTACTTTCCTTAACCAGTTACTTTTCATGTGTTCCACACTCCTAGATATAATTTAACTGTGTTTTCCTCTGTAACTCTGGAATGTCACTCCACACAAAATATTTCTAACTCATACCTGGTTTATTCAGCCAGTTTTTTAGTCTTTCTAAGGTGGAATAAGATATGTTTTGTCCTATCAGTCTTAGTGTTTTTAAGAGATTGTTAGACTTTTTATTAGCTAATCATGAGCTGAACTTTGGGGAAATTTTCATCTATGTTGTAAAACAAAACCTATGGTAAACACAGCTTTTGTTTGACCATGGTTTTTGGATTGAATGTGGTGACTACATGGTGTCTACCTGCTGCATGCTAGCACTTGGGGGGGGGGGGACATTACAGAAGCTAGCTAGCTAACAAGAAAGGTATCGTGAGTTTGGAGAGCTAGTCCAATATAAATAACCTAATGTTAACATGGCCTAGGTTATCCTAAAAATTAAATTAAAATAAACACACAAAACATAAAAGATATTTTGTTGGGGTAGTTAATTTGCCTGTTTGGCTCTCGTAACGAACGACGACCGAGTTATTAGCGATTAGCAATATTTTAGCAGGTTTGTTTACCTCACTCCGCGAAGTTAGTTTATCCAGGGAAAGCCAAGTTAGCATGATATTTTATAACGTATGCTACATTAGCAATTAGCTTGCAAAAGTGATTTAGTCGTTTGCTGACAACCGTTGTAAATATTCAGGCTAGTTAAGTAACGTACCCAAGCTAATGCTACTCACCTGGCTAAAGGGAACTCTACAGCTCGGCCGACTGTGACATCAGAATCACGCTATAGTGGAGTGTGTCCTGTCCCGGTGCTGTTTCTCCCGGTTAACGCTACTTAATCCTGTAAACGCAGTGTCAACCACATACAAATAACACAACTTCTGTATTAATGATATAGTGTCAGTTTTCAGGATTGGCGAGGATAGAAAATGGAGACCATGGCCTAGCAACGCGCAGTGTCTCTCGCCTGTGTTGTGTGATCTCAGGCCACACGAGTTTTATTTCTGCTTAATTTGCCTGGGTGCGTTTAAGTGACTGCTAGCGCACTGTATAACACATTTACAAAAACTTTATCTGAGATGCAAGGTGAAATCCTAGGGTTAGCTTTAGTGATAGGTTAACCTATCACTTGTGGGGGAAATAAACGTTCCATGTAATATCACCTGAGATTTCATGCATCTTTGATGAGGGATCATCTGCTTGCATCCTGCTTCCAGTGTAAAAAAAAAAAACCCGTCTTGCTTTCCCTTGACTCCTGCTTTGATTTTATTTATTTATTTATTTATTTATTTATTTTTACTACATTCGTTGTACTGTTTTCAATGAACCAGAAAATCCATCTTATTGCTTCTTTTAGAGCATTTTTTGGCAAAAAAAATACACAAAACAAAGCATAACCTGTTTGTTATTCACTCACGTATAATCTCTACCGCTTTATATAGGGTCGCAGGGGCACTGCACGAGGCAGGGTGGACCACCACCTGGACGAGGTGCCAATCCATCGCAAGCACACACACTATGGGCAATTTCGGAATTCCAGTTATCTTATTGTGCATGTGCCTTTAGACTGTGGGAAGAAGCTGGATTACTCAGAGGAACCCTTGACCCTGGTGATGCAAGGCCACAGTGCTAACCACTAAGCCACCATGCCTCCCTGTTTGTTATTGACTATAAAAATCCATGTCAGTTTTCATATGTATGTGACAATCATGTACTGTATGTGAAAATTATACTGTAATATTTACAAACAATCATGCATATACAACCATGCAGTATCTCAACAGGAGAAATCAAAAGTAGTGGACATCAAAACAATATGTGAGCCTTCCCCAGACTGTTGCCAAAAAGTCTGAAGTGACACAATGATATTTTTTTTTTTGCGAAGGTTGGCCTGAAGAGAAACTGAAGGGCCTTCACAGTGCCATAATATGATTAAAAGCAAATATGTATAAGACTAATTTGCTCTGCACATACTTTTATATAATATGTACAGCCTCCTTTAAAAGTATTGGAACAGCCAGGCCAGTTCTTGTGCCTCTTTATACACCAAAGTCATTTGGGCTTGAGATTGATTCATGAATGTGAAAAGTGTAATTTTCTGTGTAATTTTGTCAGAAAATATGTAATTTTCTGATTTCTTTTTCATCCAAGTATGTTAAACCCATTTTAATTTAAACCCACGCAAGTGATCAAAAATATTGAAAAATGTTACTGATAGGCTTTTCCTGCTGGTCAGATCTTTTTTCCCCCCTTTTTTTTTAAAAAAAAAAGATCAGCTCTGAAAGTCTTCTCTTGGTCTGAGCCCTGGGATTTTTTGTTAAAAAATGAAACCAACATAAAGACCAGAAAGATGTCTATGCAAGCCATTATTTTGATGCAGAGAGAAGGGAAATCAATCAGAGCCACAGCAGATTGGACATAGCCAATACAACAATTGGGGAATTATTTAAAAATAAATAAACCATCACCAGACACCAAACAGATCTGAAAACTACTGCTGCTGATGACAGAAACATTGCCAAAGCTGTAAAGAAAACCTTAGAAACAACAGTCAGGGACATAACTAAAAACCTCAACAGGGCAAAGGTGAAGGCCTCTCCATTCTAATGTTTGAAGAAGACTTGGGGGGATAAAATATGGAGGCCATACCACCAAATGCAAACCACTCATCAGCAGCAAGAATCTGACGGCCAGATTGGAATTTGTAGTCTAGAACTAACGTCTAGAACTGAGATGGCTGCTTCTGGAACTGCTTTTAATTAGTTTTTATTGATGATGTAAGTTACGATGACTACAAAACTGGAAAAGCATCACAAAATAAGAAAGCAACAACTTCAGTCACTGAGTCAGTTAGTGTTTTTGCTTTAATTTACTTTAGGATTTCTTCAATATCTGTTACAATACATTTGCTCACCTGAAATTGGCTGATTTGAAGCCAGCTGTGCCACACCTTAAGTTTGACATCTATATGTAAATGTCAGGAAATGTATGCTCACATACTGTATATTTCATCTATCATCCCATATTCATCTTTTGATATCACAAGACATATGGCTTCTGTGTAAAACAAAAACCATAAAACAAACTGGCCTTGCCATTCCAATAATTTTAAGAGGCATGGATATTAGAATCAAGGTACCATCAAAGTAGAAAGTTTTCACAGTACACCAGAGCAATGATTGGACTTCCTGCTTCATGTCTGAACTGCTGGCCACTAAGGAATTCCTTTAATGCCCCAACATGTGTAAATCGTTTGGAATGAGGTCAGGACTATACAAGGAGTGTCGCTCGTTCATGGGAATTGCCATGGTGGGTTTTGAGCCACTTTGGGCATGACTAACCAATACTTTCCTGTGACAATATAACTGCAAACGTTGGGTGTAGGGTTAATACACCCAATGTTTAGGGTAATAGAAAAAAACCAATATAGTAATTAAAATTTTGTTTGTTTCAGAGGCATTTGTGAATTATGTGTATGGTGACTTTTTAAATTCACTTGTAATTGTATCTGTGATATTCTGTAATCTGCTGTTGAACTGAAATTAATCTAAAGTGACACCATTATATTGTGCATTCTGTTCTGCAAGGTGTATTTTGATAGATTTTTTAAGTGGCATGTGATTTGTCTCAGAGATTATACATGATGGAATGTGACATTATGAGAAGATGTTTGATGCAATGAAATCATGTTCATGTTCAAGTATTATATTATTATTATTAAATTGAATTAAATTAAATTTTATCTGTATGGCGCTTTTAACAATGGTCAATGTCGCAAAGCAGCTTTAAAGAATCAAAAAAGCACATGTATGTGTGATTTTAATATTCCTTTTAATTATTACTGACCGTCATGTAACTTTTTATCGGTGTTTAATCATAGTTAGAAATTCACTTACACTCAATATGACCATGAATCTCACTGCAATATTAGGCTTGCAGTTTTTTTTTCTCTGTTCTGGGGCAGAATGCAGCATCTGTATTTAATAGAATAAAACCCCTAGGATTTGGTGCATGGGTTTTCATTTTGTAGGGTTTTTTGAAACCAACACACGGTCAAAATATATGCAATGGTTGTACCTTCCAATAACTTACTGGACTGTACTAATGTACAATTGTTTGAACTGATTTTGGAACCTATAATTGTTTAGAAATGTCTCCAAGAAACATTCCTGATTTACCATGTACCATGTGTTGGTCAATCCACTGGGTTCCACCAAAACAAACCCTTTTCAGGTTGGGACAGAGAAGCTATATGCTGTAGTCAATCACGAGCATTAATCATGATTGGGCTCAGCAGCACCAGTGAATTAATCGCCTAAGTGGGTGTATGTACGTGTATATTTTTGTTAGTGCTCCAAACTCTTGGGGTTTTCTTCTATTAAAGGTATAAAGTCCAGTTTAAATAAAACATTAAAAGCCAAATATAGCACCTGATTGCAAATATATGTCATCTTGTAGAACATCTGTGAGACAAGATAACTCCTGTTATCCTCGTAAATCCTGATAATTCCTCACCAGGCGTAAGGCTGCAATTGG
Organism: Clarias batrachus; assembly: GCA_003987875.1. Taxonomy (NCBI): domain Eukaryota; kingdom Metazoa; phylum Chordata; class Actinopteri; order Siluriformes; family Clariidae; genus Clarias; species Clarias batrachus. The sequence goes on along the minus strand of QMIH01002666.1, from coordinate 50,481 downwards.
CATCATTTGAGTCAATTGGGGTATACCCTTGGATATATTTTATGCATGCATTCAAACTCAGTGCCTCTATATATTGACAGCATGCCTGAAACTGCCTGAAGGTCCAATCTGCTCAAACCATACTATGCAATTATAAACACCATGGGATCATGCAGCCATCATATTGTTCAGGATAGAGCCACATACTTTGGTACAAATAGTACAAATCAATCACAGAATAATATATATTTTAGATCCATGTGTCAATGTCCCCACTCCTTGAAAGTCCTTTCTCTCTTACTAAATTCAAATAAGACAGAGATATTATATATATTGGTTCAAAAGCCAGTACACAAAAGCTCTCACAATTCAGCGTGCATTTAGAAGAATGTAGTATTGCTGCCAGCCTGACAGGGAAATAGCTGGGTGTTATATTAGACAGCAACCTGTCCTTTAAAAATCATATTTTCAAAATTATAAAAACAGCTTTCGTTCACCTTAAAAATATTGCCAGTATTGCTTAGGAACATTTTATCTGTATCTGATACAGAAAAGCTAGTTCATGCATTCATGACTTCCAGACTGGACTATTGTAATGCATTACAAGGTGGTTGTCCTGCATCCTCAATAAAAAAGCTACATTTAGTCCAAAATGCAGCTGGCGGAGTTCTCACCAGACCAAGAAAATATGATCATATAATGCCAATATTATCATCCCTGCACTGGTTACCTTTTAAGTTTAGAATTTGCCTATCTGACTAGCACTGCTTATGTACAAGTTGCTAAATGGTAGCTCGAATGTATCTAGCCAGTCTTCTGAAGTTACAATCCACCTTGCTCCTTAAGATCAGAGAACTTCGGATTTCTGGTAGTTTCCAGAATATCAAAATCTACAAAAGGCGTAGAGCGTTTTCATATTTAGCGCCTACGCTTTGGAATAGCCTTCCTGACAGTGTTCGGGGCTCAGACACAATCTCCCACTGTAAAGGTAGACTCAAGACACATCTCTTTAGCCAGGCATACACATACTTCACCCCAAAACCTCATACTCCAGTAAATCTAAATGCATTTACAGTAGATATAAATGCACACTCTCTAGTGCTGCTTATACAGTATCTCCAGCAGTATACCTCCAGCTGGATTCCGCTTTGTGATGGTTTGGAGCTACACATGCTGATCCTGACTCACCTCTGCCCTCTGCACCTGTCTGACTTATCCTGTTGTTATAATGGTGCCGATTGGACGCCACGTTAACTTAGACGTCTTTTGTTATATTGAACTTCCAGCTGCTTAACACACAGTATGTCTGCAAAACAATTCCTGTTATCTGTTATCACCCAAATGATAATGGATTCCCTGATTAGGCTGGTTCCTCTTAAGGTTTCTTCCTACTGCCATCTCAGGGAGTTTTCCCTTGCCACCGTCGCCGTTGCCCCTCTGCTTGCTCATCAGGAACAATCTGATCATTATGATTTATACACATTTTTCTCACTCAAACACATTTCCATAATTCTTTTAATTTTGTAACGCTGCTTTGAGACAGTGACCACTGTTAAAAGTGCTATATAAAATTGAATTGAATTGAATTGAATTTCTCTGGCATTTTTCTCCCTGAGCTGGCTTGTCTGCTTAAAGCCCGATTATATCTCAGAAGTTGGGGGAAGGATGTTGGTCAACAGCTCAACAGGGGACCCTTTGATTAGTAGTCCAACACCTTAATCACCAGGCTCCAGTGCGTAGACTATATTATATTATGTTATGTTATGTTATATTATATTATATTATATTCAGCACCAAGGAGAGCGACTAGTGAGTAGAGTAAAAAACAGAGCAGCTGGAAGAAGGGAGAGGATAGTAGAGGAATGAAATATCGCGATTACTGAACAGCTCCGCTCATTGGTCAAATCTCTACAGCATCATCACCATCATCATCATCAGCAGCAGCATCACCGTCCCTACATCTGAGTCCAGGCGGAACGGAGGCRTGTTGGAGCATCGTGACGTGATTATTTTACTCTCAAAATTATAATCGGATGAGATGAAACCAGGCATTTGACGAAAAGAGTGTCGGCTGTGAATGTAAAGTCACCTTGAATGGGAAGTTGTTGATCGGAGTCGACGGATCAGCGTTCTTGGTTAGCCTAAGGACAGAGGTGAGGTTTCCCAACTGATGTTTTGTGCATCTTTTAAAGACGCATAATTTACATATTTGGAGTAAAAAATCGGAGACGATGTGCGACCAGTGATGTGTGAATGTGGCTAGTAGAGCAGGATATCCTGTGCTGAAGGGCGCTCTCCCCGACCTCCACACACACACACGAGCGCGCGAGCACGCACACACACACACACACACACACACACACTTCTTGAACCAGACACATATTCAAGCTCATCATTTCAACCCAACATTAGTACCACGCTACACTACCTACACTACCTTCTAGCTGATGGTTTTACTACACTGATTGGCCTACAGCAGACAACAGGGTGGCTTTCAGGAAATCATTGTTTTCTTTACAGCATTTGCGCCTTATCTAACATGTAACATGCTGATGCTCATAGAACAGTGACAAAATACATAGTAAATCATGGTAGGAAATGTACATTGTTATCATTTTTGCTCGGTTGGAATTCGTTTCCTGCTTCCCATTATTTTCCTGTTCGGCAGATGCCAGCCCTGTTCCCAGGACAGCGCTGTAGGCTCTGTAGGATACATCATCTAAAGATAAATACGAAGCTTGTTTTGTCATTTGAAGGACAAAAAAAAAAGAAATATATATATATAACAGATTCAATATAGCAACACAGCGCGGTAACATTGATACATCCCTAATCTTTTTTCGGATGCTACAATGTTTCAAATCTTGTCCGAGGCCTTTTGAAGATTTTTATTCCGGACACTAGGGGGCGCGGGATCTCCGGCATGCACGAGCGCCTCCTGTGGAAATGGATGAAGGCTACATTCGAATACGCATGGACATACCAGTGTAGGACACTAAAAAGTATGTCAATTAGTAGTCCACTGTACAGGATAAACGTACTACCCAGTACAGGAGTATATCGTTTGGGACGTATTTGTTGGGGATGCTGGAAGCTCTCCATTCCAAAGTATTCATCGGAAACGATCTCATGACCATGTCGTAAATGTTAGTACGATGTATGCTCATGCACAGTGTTTCGTCTAGGTTACAGATTATTGACATCTGACACAAGGAATTAAAAAGACATCTTCATGGCAGGTAAGAGTTTTTCTATTGATTAAAAATAGGATACAATGAGAAATGTATAATAAACATAATAAACTGTCTTTTATCCAGTTTTTAAAATGGAAATGTCTTTCTATAATGTAAGAAAAGAGTTCCTGTTGTACGAAGGCTGACCTTTAATATGCACTTTACAGCTTTAGAAAACAATTTCCCACCTCTTCCTCGCTTCATTCCCCTGAAGCCATGCTTTTACCAAGACTTCAACGAGATCCCAGAACAACGTCGCACCATGTGCAAACGATTGTACTATCTCTGGATTTGTAAGTATAAAAAAACATTTATATTTATGGTTTTAGCACAGTTACTATAGGTTTAACTTAGTTTTGTGTGTGTGTATATTTCTGAGTAAGCTGTGTACTGTTTGGACTAATAATGCTGACTGTGTTTTCACTGAAAACACTGCCGAAGTGAAAGTACTGTTTTGCAGATTGGTTCTAAGCACATGTCAGGCCACTGAAGACTTTAGCTATGTATTTCGTTTTTCATTAATGTACAAATTGTATTGTAATTGCCAATACTATATGAGATATATAATAATTAGTAGTTGTCACTTAATATCACAAATAATATAGGGGATCAAATCGGGAATAAAAAGTTTATCATACAGAAACAGACATTTCCTTATCAACCCCCTAAGGGGAACGGCTTACTGTTACAGAGTACTGACAGTTGACATCATTCCACCCATGTTAAATAGACACGTTTTAAACTTCACCATATTATCAATTTTCAAGCACACATTGTCTTTCATTCAGACACAGAAGTTCATATGCATAGTGCTGCCAGAACGCACCAGAAAAAATTGGAATTATCCAAGTGAATGACATGCTAGGGACCCAATAAAAAAGTAGGATAGGCTTAGTTGCTGTTTTAAAATTTAAGATGTGTTTATTGATTCACTCGATCGACTCGTGAGCTAAACACTATGCAAGAAAACAGTCCACCTTAAATGCTGCCAGTAGCCTTTCAGCACCACAGTGAATATAGCTTTGTTGATATCTAATGTTATATAATAAAATGGGATATTTAATCTCATTCCTGAAGACACAATCACAATTAGAACAATGAAATGTTATAGCTGATTAATTTATGGAAACTTGGTACCATATGAACAATTTATACATAGCCCTTAACTGTGTGCACAGTCTGCTGGTATGTGAGTATCATAGATGCACTCTTGTGCTAAACTAATAGCCCCACACCCAAGTTCATGTTTAAGTTGTTACTACTGTATAGCCATAACAATGTATTAGAATAAGTGAAATAATATAAAACCTGTAATTTGCCTTGCTCTCAGCATGGCTCGTGATGACTAATCAGAATTGAGAATTCCTCAGTGCAGTCATATAAGATTATGTAAATGATATGAAGTAGAGATTAGCTTCTGAATTATTTTCTATGTGTTATTATCAAAAAAGTTAAATTTGATGTACATTTCTTTTATGTAGACTACATGAAGTTTGATATTAAAATTATTTTATCCTCTCACTCAGTGAACAGTGCTACGTTGGCGGTCAATCTGATTGGCTGTCTGGCATGGATGTGCGGTGGGGGCGGGGCCACTAACTTTGGAATGGCTATATTGTGGCTTATTCTCTTCACTCCTTGCTCTTATGTCTGCTGGTTCCGGCCCATTTACAAAGCTTTCAAGTGAGTTTATACAAACAAGCATTGTGTATCTTATTGATAAATCTGTTGCATTTTGCATATTATTACCTTTTAATTGCAGTGTATTCAGTAGTAGGATTATATCCCGGTGGAAATTATTAACATACAGTGAGAGTGAAAATTTTAAACAGATTTAAATATGATCACTCACACCACTTCAGGATATTTAAGATTCATTTTAGTGCATATTTTATAATTATATAGTATATGCATATATTTTTTCCAGATAACAATTTTGGAAGCATCAGCTGTACCTAAAACAAAGGAAAGGAAGAACAACAATGGAATTTGCTCGTTGAATGTAAAATGATAATCAGCTTTAAGCTGTGCCAATCTCTAGTAATCCAGTAATCAGTACAGGTGAAAATTAATATTATGAGGATAAAGGTAAAATTATTGTTTAAATCTTTTTGAGTACAAGTCAAACGAAGGACACGAGTAATAGATACAAAAAAACTGAGAAAGCATTTATGTATGGCTGTTTGTATTTCCTATATTAATAATTCCACTTTACTCTGTTTAAACCACTACTGCAAAAATTTAAAATTAAGACAACAATGTATACTGCATAACTGAAACTATATCAGTTATTATTAATATAATGTTACAAATTTGAACCTCTCTCTTTTGTATTTCAGGACTGACAGCTCTTTCAACTTCATGGCATTTTTCTTCGTATTCATGGCTCAGGTTGTGATCAGTATTATCCAGACAGTGGGCATCCCAGGCTGGGGAGTCTGGTAAGGGCTTTGGAAATAGGGTTTGCAAAAAATTTCTAATTGTGGGAGCTGTGCATATTTATATATTTGTATACCTGTTAATACAGCTAGCAGCGAGAGTAAGATAATCATTCTAATGTGTTCCTTTCTCTCTTCATTACAGTGGGTGGCTGGCCACCATCACATTCTTCAGCACTAATATCGGCTCTGCTGTGGTCATGCTGATTCCCACTATCATGTTCACAGCTGTTGCTGTACTGTCTTTCATCGCCCTCACCAAGGTACCTCAGTCCCCGTTTGATACTAATAACAGTTTCTTTGTCCATCACTTCATTATTTGCAATACCCACGCTCAATGATAAAGGCTTTGGGCAACTGTTCTGATGGTTTTTGAATTCAAATCTTAACACTGCCAAGCAACAACTGTTGGGTCCTTGATCAAGGTCCATAACCATGAACCGCTCAACTGTAAAATTAATAAAAGCCAAGTATAAATATTTTTAAAATTATGTTTACTATCAAATAAAGCTATTTTATTTATTGTATAGAAACAGCAACAGAACTTCATTGCTGTTTGTTTGCAGGTCCATAACTTCTACCGTGGCAGCGGAGGGAGCATGAGCAAGGCCCAGGAGGAATGGACAACAGGTGCTTGGAAAAACCCCCATGTACAACAAGCAGCCCAGCAGGCAGCTATGGGTGCAGCCCAGGGGGCAATGCAGGGCCAACAGTACTCTGCCCCTCCCACCTACAACTATGATGAACCAATGTAATGTGTATTTAGTAGGAAACGTTGATGAGTGTTAGGCCTGTTTTATACTTGACAAGTGACTATGCTTATGTGTGCAGACCTAGCTGCAATGTTAGTGAACAAACAACATTTACATCATGTCAGATGGCCTGCCTGATCAGGTGTCCATGTTGTACACAAAACATGGACACCTTTTTTTTTTTTTTTTTTTACCCCTGTAGTAGGGTAACTGATATATTTTAATGCACAAAACTATCTAGAATAGTATCTAAGTGTACAATTTGGGACACCACTCTAGTTTGTCCAGTCTGTGGCAGACATTATGTCACATTGCACTATACTGCCTACACTATTTACATTGGGCACTGAATACCTACCTGCATCAACAAATACTGCAACACATGCACACAAATATGCACAATCAACACCCGAGATTAAGGTTGGATATGGGTGAATTCAATTTTCCATAGGCATGTGCATAGTTAAAAGCAAGTATAAACCTGGCCTTACGAACATATTAGGGAGGGGGAAGGGGGCTAACACAGAGAATGATAATTAGAGCAAATAACTGACCAATATCATTTTAAACAACAAAACAATAATGCATAAAAATGGTCTCAATTGTTGTGTATGGTAGTATGAAATATCGTTTTTGAAGCTAAGCATTCTCAACTCTTATCTCAGAGGCCCACTGCCCTGCAGTTTCATGTTCCTCCCTCCTAGCACTCAGGAGCTAATCATAAAGCCTCCTGCAAGTTAATTCAAGAATGTTTGGGAGCAGGGAAACCTGATAGTGGGACAAGGCACCTGCAGGACATGAGCTGAGATTTTCTTTTTTGGACCCCAACAGTAACACATTATGTCTTTGTAGTATCAAGGCATTTGTAATGGCTGTATTCTATTTCTGCCTAGAGTATATCTTAATTGATTATGCATTCCATTGTGTTCATGTAGTATTAGAGCCCTTGATGAGCCATCTGTATATTTGTATTTCTATATGGTTATTTGACGTTAAATCAACTAAAGGCTGACCCTGGGAGTAATAATTGTAAATCAGTTACAAAGATTTATGTGAAATAACTTAATAATAAATGCAGCAACTGAGATAGTTCCTTTTTGCATTTCAGTTGCGGAGCCACTCTTTATCCATTCTCACAATTTGCCTTTTCATAGGTCTTAACACTTTGTCTTGCTTTATAATTACCTCATTCTAGTTTGTCTGCTAGGACACAAATAGCCATACACTTATACACTTATGTTTGATTGGTTGGTTTTGTAACAGTATAGGTTGAAGAAATATGTACCTCAAACAGAAATCAAAATGTTTTGCTTTCTGGTAAAAAGGTCAACCTGAGGAAACCCTTGATGATTATCACTTCAGAGCTGCATTTCCAAAAACATAATGGCGATACAGTGGTCATTAGTTAATGGCCTAAAAGAATTGAAGTGTATCCTAAAACTGCTGGACTTCAGTGCCTGCACCAACAATTATTGAGCCATGAAATACTGATTTATTACAAATCACGTCTGGCCTAGTCTGATTTAATGTTGTCTTTGCCATTATTGCAGTGAAGTATTGTCCTGCAAATTTGTAAGTAAATCTTTCTGTGCATTTCGGTGAAGACATACAGTATGCTGACATATTTTTTTGAGATGTTTATTTGGGTAAAGCAGGGGTTAAATGCCTGCAGGTAAAGCACACTAGTCTCTGTTTGAATTATACAGGAATTATTACCAGTGTGGATCCACTTAAACTCAGACTTTTGTTATTTCCAAATAGGAAAATGGATTTTAACATAGTACTTAATTTTGTGTAGATATTTGCTGTGATACAGTGACTAGTACTTGTTGTGAACTATTTGCATATTACATGGTTTTTAATATATATGTAAATTCCACAATCTTTGTCACCCTAGTAAGGCTGGTATATTTCAATACATGTCATTTGTTTTGATGTAAATTGAACTTATCTATAGTCTGAATGAGTTAGTGAGATGTGGTAAGATTTTAATCTAAATGACTAAACAATCCTCATATACCTGTATACATAAGTATCCTTAAATCAAACCAATATAAGAACATGAATAAGTAAATAGTTCAAGATTGCAACATACATGTACAGTTTATGAAATATGTAATCACAATGTCTTAAACAAGGTTTGTACAATAGCATCTCATCCCAAGAACTGTAAAATGGTCCATGTGTTTAGGTGTTTAGGTTCATGTGTATATTATTGTGTATGGTTTCAGTTCTATGACTTGATTTTGGTTTTGAATTATTACTATCATTTAGCAAGTGTATGATGCTTTGATGTTAAACGTATCATGGCTGTTTTACAGGTATTGTCATGGGAATTAGTTAAGGACCATTTAGTTTAAGGCTTTAGGCATAGTGTTGGTAGAAGTTGCCCATTTTCTTGAGTGCCCACGAAATGGGTACTAGATCAGCATAAAGTGTATACTACTCCCTAGAGCGATTTTAATTCCCTGCTGTTGTCCACAACTTTCTACTGCCCTAAAAATGCTGACTTTACATTTGAATTCCAATTTGGTATATTTAGAGCAAAGTTTTCCTAGATACTGTAAAAAAATAATAAAAAAAGAATGTAAAGAGTAATGTGAGATTAAAGTTTATGTCAGATGCACCAGCAGCAGGAATGGCCAGTGTCTATCGCCATCACACCCATTATACTCTAAACGCATATAGTAACCCTAATAAAAGTAGAAAAGGTTTTGTTTATAGTGTAAAGTGAATGAGTGGTGATTGATAATAGAACTAAAAAGGTAGTTGTCTACGTATGGTGTGTCATGTGGTGCTTGGTAAATCTGTGAATCTAATCAAACCTTGTGCCATGTGTAGATAGATGTTATTTGTGTGGTTTATGTCGATGTTACTGTCCACCCCAACATGGAATGTATTGTTCACTTCAGGGAAAGAGGCACATATAAAGTCCACATTAGGGGTTTTCTTTTTCTCTCTTTTTAATTATAATTTTTATTTTTGTGCTTTATGTTGATACAATAAACATTCCTTTATAATATAAATTTTGGGTTAATTATGAGTTTATTGCTGAAAATGTATTCTGAATATATTACAGGGTAACTAAAGAACCTAATAGTTTTTTTAAAGGGTCAGTAAAGATTTTTAAAATCATTATTTCATTAATTTGATAATATTTTGTGTTTCCTTCATGGCTAGTAAACAAATACTATTCACATTTTGTGTCTGGGAGAATTTTCATTAGGTCATTAGGACCTATTATTGCATGTTTCTCCAGCAGAGGGCAGAAGGACTCTTGGTATTGAAAAAAACAACAACAACAAAACTTATGACACATTCATTGGAAGAACCAGAGAAGGTTTTAGCTCTGCTTGACATGTTTGAAAGACCACACATGATAAATTATGCATTGTTTTCTCTTAAATTTTTCTTCTTGATCTACTTAGTGATTCGACTTATTTTATAGACTCTATGGTCAGCAAGGTGGTTAAAACACTCTCTCACATGGTAGACTATTTCTCAATTGAACAGGAAGTTGTCTCAATTTAGAGCATTTCTTCTTTTCCACACGCATGGTCATCAGTTGTGTGTGGGGGGGATGAAGTAGTACAGCTATGTTGTTATATTTCTTAAGGCCAATTTTGAATTTTGAAAATCTTGAAAATGTGAAGGAAATAACCGTAATCCTAGTCAGGCTTACTTCTCCAAAATTATAACCGAAAAACAAAGGTGCAGTTCATTTGTCATCCTAGCTGCAATCAGGAGTGGCAACAACATTTATAGACATGAACAACTTGACGTAGCACCATGTCATTAACAGCTACTCTATTACTTTGGTTACAGATTGATTGATATCTATTTATTTCTGTGTATCCTGCTGTTAATAAATGGGTCGATTAATTTCACAAAGTATGGAGTCCATTGTGTAATGAATGCCTGGGGAACGTACTAAAAATAGCTTAGTGCAGAAGATTTTATTTTACAGATTTGCTAAGACCTTCTGTAAGTTATTTCACGCTTGTAAGTATGCTTCATGATATATTGAAGAGAGCACACATCCTAAATAATTACAGAAGCACCAGGAACTGGAGCAAGTGTGGTTTCTTGTTTCCATGCTTTTCATTAATGTATTTAGTGGAATAATCTGCCCAGCTTCCACTGCCGCAACAGCGCATTCATATCCTGCACTGCAACACTGAATTGAATAAATTTTCTTCCAAGATTGAAGTAACAAGTTCGATAAGATTGAAGCTGAAAGATGTGTATGTCTGAAGTGTAAAGGAAGTGATACACTAGAGTATAGACTCAAAAAAAAAAAAAAAAAACATAGTTTGTGTATAGGAGTGACTATGAAAATGCTAATACCTCTTTGAGAGGAACAGCATGTAAGGAGAAGATAGGAAATAAATGTTTAAGGTTGGTGAGCAGGCGTGAGTAATTGAGTGAGTAAGAGAAAGAGATGTAGAGAGAGAGAGAGAGAGAGAGAGAGAGAGAGAAGAAGAAAAAGGTAGGGGGGAACAGGCAATGAACTAAAGCCTGCTTCAAACTGTTCAGGCTCGAGCTGTTGGAGATGAGAGGTGCAGTACACGGCGCAGATGCAGCAGAGCAGCACACAACCTGGTAGCGGTCTCTAACGGACACTTCCAAACACCCATGCTTTGATTTTGATAACTTCAAAGACATCAACTACCAAACCCAGACCACTGCGGCTATGAAAACCTGCTGAAGATGGCTACTGAAGTGGTGTTTAATAAAAGTGCAGCATGTTGGAGAATGAATGGGCTAGCACATTCATTTTCTGACTCATTTTGTCAGTCAGGGTTGATGGTTTCCTCAGGGAATCTCTGATCTTTTTCAGAGAGTCCTATTGTGTTTCCTCCTGGGGTCATGTTGGACAGCCTCTCAAAAGCTTTCTCTCTTGGATTTCATTTCATTTCTCCTTGAAGACACACAGCTGGATATATACTATCTGCACTGCAATGATGGATTACTCAGCTTCCAGAAATGGAAAATACAATCACTAATATATAGTGATAAAGTCTGTGAGTAAAAATCATATAAATTACTGCAACCATGATACCATACATTTCATTTTTTGTGTATGTATCTAACTGGTAATACTGAAAATATATAATTAAATATCTTAGTCTCATACTTAAAGTGAAGCACAGCTTAACTTATTTAATTTGATTCGTTATTTGATTCATATTCTATCATATCCATTTTCTTCGTCTTTCCTTTTTTTATACTGGTAAATATTATTATATGAATTAAAAATAATCTCTAAAAAGAACCAAATCTCTTCTCAGTTATGCAAAGCTTTGTGAGGTGTCTCACAATCAAGGCAACTGCACAGCTTTTAATGGAATCAACGTCATGCCTTTACGGGGCTCCAGACATGAAGCCCAGGATCCTCTGCCTTTTTGGCTACTGGTGTTTCCATGTGAAAGATGTTCCACAGTGCACTTTTAGGAGCTCCAGAGAGTTTGGATCGGAGGAAGAGCATTCGTAGTCACATAAGGATGGTAATGGGACAGCTGGAGGAGGTCCTCTGTGAGCTGAAAGATGTGGCTAGAGAGCTTAAACAGGTAAAACACATACACACACATCCACAAAACTGCATTCAACATTAGTAAGGATTAAGATTTGCATTACCATACCTGAGGGAAAAACAGAAAACAACCTAAAGTATTTTACTATGAACCATCAGAGCAGAATAAGTTCACCTCAGTACAGATCCTACACATCGCTGGAAATGTACTGATGCGATAAACAACATTCTTTTGAAAGAACATTCGCTCCTCAACTGCTGTTCTGAGATTTTGTCTAATAATTAGTCCAAAATACTTCTGTTTGCAAGAGATGAGAACTGGCGAAGAAAGAAAGTTATCAGAACACTCAGTGCATCACATCCTGCTGCATACAGTATGAGGCTCAGCAGAAAAAGAGCTCAAGGATCTTGATCTGGCTCCAAAGTTTGATATATACACATACTGTACTGTATTTTTACCAAATTACAAAATTTGTACTACAGATAATATGGCGCCTAAGACTTTTGCACAGTACTGTATCTGTGTGAGAGTATGTGAGTGACAAAAATCCATCAAGTTTGCAAGCATGCGCACAAAAAATGTGATTTTGAAAGTGCAACTTTCCTTTATTCCTACAGGTATTGGCTGAAATTGACCAGATGACAGCATACATTGATTTGGACATTGAAGAGGACATAGAGGATGACAACACTTCCCTGGCCTGCAGGAGAAATAGCAGCGAGAGAACACTGGGGAGCCTTTTCAAAGTTGATGCTAATTCTTCTAGCAATGGACTAACCCACTTATTACACAACTCTCCTTGCAACTCTACTAACATAAAACTACCAGCCCTGTACCGACGGAGTTGCGGAGATTTACCTGCTCAAAATGGACCTGTATGGCCAAGTGCTTCTTGGCTTTTTGGAAGAAGGGATGAAATGTATTCATGTGACAGGGCAGAACATCATGCACTGTGCTGTGATGATGATGATTTTAGTGACACAGGAAGCAGGAAAGTTTCCAGATTCTCTTCCAATGACTCTGTGTTTTCAAGCTCTGCTCTGCAGTCTTTGAGGTTAGGGGTCTTGACACCTAGATCAGCCCACAATTATCACTTGAGCCCAGCCTCAATGAAAAAAGCGATGCGGAGTTGCAGCACACAAACAGTTTCTGATAAGAGCACACAAACCTCATCTTAACATCCAACTTAACACCCCCCTCCCCCACCAAAAAAATCACTACATCCAATTGCTTGTATGAAATGAAAAGTGCTGTGCATGTTTACACAAAATACTGATACTATATAGCACATCATAATTTGACTTGAGGTGAATAAAACCGTGGACCTAATTTTGTACTTCTAGTATAATATTTTTGTTGTTGTTGTTGAAAGCTTGATAATTAAACGATCATTGCTTATTTATTTAATATTATGATGTATTTAACATCCCAAATGAATAAACCAATGAGACGAAATAGGACATATCACTACACTCGTATTAACTACAATATGTACCACAGTTACACAAACATAATGTAAAAATTAAAGACCAAACTGGTCAAAATAACAGCCTTATCCTGACCAGGTTCATGGTGGACCCAACTTATCGAAAAGACACCAGGACACTAGACCATTGCAGGATTCAATGCACACACATTTACAATCTCTTTCACACCTAGAAATTTAGAATTCCTAAACCACCATCAGGTTTTTGGGAAAAACATTCCCCGCTGACGGTAATGCAACTAATCCAAGCTAGGGATCAAATACTTTCATGTTAGTGGAAAATACTGTAACAATGTAGACATGGATAGTATGGATACGGTTATTTTGAAACATTTCATGAAGTAAAACACTTTACATTTCTTTCATATGATTTCATATTGCTTATTACAGTTTTTAAAAGAATGAGCTGCAATAAAAAGAGGTTGCTCATCTTCCACACAGTCAGATGCCTTGTTTTTCCTTCATGTCAGAATATGCACAGCACACTGTATCGGGTCATAATTGGAAACATGATTTCTTTTGCACACAAAATTACTTAGAATGTAATTTCATTACTTTCTCAACTGTAATGCGTCATCTCAGAACTACATAGGAAGTGCAGCTCTCGTGCTGTGTTTTAAGAGAAAGAAACAGCATTTTTGTTGTTCTGGAAAAAAAAGATTTAGAGACATTACTGGTGCTTTGATCAAGGCTTTAAATTCATAGTTATTTCTGTTGGACATTTCATCCTACGTCATCTTGAATTATACTCACATATAATCATAAACTTAAAATACTCTGTTATTATACTTTATTACACATTTACACTAAGCTAAATGTGAGTAAATGTTAATCTAAATAGAATACTTGATAATGCTATTAATATGTTTTTCCATTAACAAGGATCTATTTTATATAAAGTATAAGCAAGTGCATTATATATTGTCATAATGTATCGAAAACCCAACAAAAGGCACATTACATACATTCTTGGCTGGATTGAGATCTGGTGAATTTAGAAGTCAGATTAACAACCTTGAACTCTCGCTAACGGTATACACAGCAAACGGTGAAGCACTGGTACCTTTCTATCATAGCCAGCAAAAAATGTTTTCGGCAACATATGCTACATTTTCTGTGGGATCGGACCAGACAGGCTGACCATTGCTCCCAAGAGACATAAATGAGCCTTGGGTGCCCATGATGCTCACAATTACTCAACACTCATTCATTTCCATATTGAGTTTTGAGAATCTGGAGGCATTTGAGGCTGAAAAACATCAGCGTGTAGTAAGAGTGAATTATTTGTCAGGTTTGTTTAGAAATAACAATTATGATGAATGCCATGACAGAGATATTTGCTGCTCAGTAAAAATGTAGTTATTTTGTATTATGTATGTAACATTTAGTTATATTGTATCTGCAGAGTCGAGGGTTTGATTCCCAGCTCTGTGTACCTGAGGATTGCATGTTCTCCCTGTGCTTGGTGGGCTTGCTCCATGAATTCTGGCGTTCTCCCACAGTTCAAAGACATGCAGATTAGGCTAAACTGTGTTAATTTTGTATTAATTTAAATTAACTTCTGTTATATCGAACTTTCATCTGCATAACACACATGATGTTATACAATTTCTGTTATCTGTTATCACCCAGATGAGGATGGGTTCCCTGTTGAGTCTGGTTCCTCTCAAGGTTTCTTCCTATTGCCATCTCAGGGAGTTTTTCCTTGCCACTGTCGCCGTCACCCTTGGCTTGCTCATCAGGGACAATCTCATTATCTAGTCACATTTTTCTTACACATATATACATTTCCATAAGTCTTCTTTTCATTTTCTTTTCATTTCTGTGAAGCTGATTTGAGACAATGACCATTGTTAAAAGCGCTATGGAAATAAAATTGAATTGAATTGAATTAAACTGAAATTTCCTGGAGTGTGTGAGTGAGTGTGCTTGTGGGACCCTATTTAGAGTTTCTGATCAATATACAGCGAAGAGTCTTGGATTCAGGGTTTAAGACATGGACATAATCTCTGAGAAAGAAGAACATGATTATGTTTATGCACTGTAAAAAATCCAACTAGCAAAATGTTGGCATAATGAGTATTTATTAGTAATCTGGACAATAAGACATGAAAAAGCTGACTAAACTAGTGAAAACAAGTTCATTAAAAAATCGCTGGGTCAACTAAGTTTTAATTATTGAAGAGATTTTCCAATTCAAGTTAACACGCACAGAAGCATGCGCGCTGTTACGTTTCTGAAGTTGGCGCATGCGCGCTGAAACGTTTCGAATTCGGCGCATGCGTGTTGGGTGCAGCGGGTCAAAACATCTGATTAGTATCCCGTTTCTCCACCTCACAACGGACAACTTCTTTTAAACTTTGGTAAGTGCATATATTTATATCGAAGTCCTTCGTAGAAGTTGTTATTATTGGCGCTCTTTGTGAAGTACATAGAGCTTGGTGCAGTGTTTATTTAACGTGAGACAGCGAGAAAGATGCAAGTCTTCCTGTAACCTTAGTTCCTACAAACAATATATTTTGTATTATTTTAAGTTCACTACATTTATTTGTTATTTATTACAGGTGTTGCATATTATGAAGTATATTTAATTATGTTTTAATTTAGAATTGAATATTATTTCATTATTATTTACAGCACATTATTATTTTGTCTATATTCCTGCATGTGTGATATTTGATTTATTGGTTATGTTGTTTATGTTAAGAGGAACTAACAAGTTACCTGCCTTGGGTTTTCCATGGGACAGGTGAGAGTGTGACACGGTGTGAGAGAAGCACATGAGAGCAGTTTGTATACTGTTTTGACGTTTGGCTTAATAAAATAAGTTGTTGCAAACTTAACTGTAGCCTGTTTATTACCCACAGCGAAAGAGACTGAAGAAGAGTAAGACAAGTCTAGAAAGTCGGGTTACATTCATAATAACTCTTCAACACTTGGTATTTAAAATATGCAGTATTTGCACCACGAATGTGTTTGTAATCTTTGCATTTAACGTTTCAGAACACATTCTCTCAATATCATCCCGCATAAACTCATTTCCAGACTTCATCGCAGAGTAGCACTTAAAACAGTGTGCACTCTGAACGTTCAAAAGTTTGAGATCGGCATTATTTTTTGTTTTTAAAAGATTTTATGTTAATCAATGCGACATTTATTTGATCAAAATTAAAATACTGCATTTATTTGATATAGTAAAACTGGAATAATGTGAAATAATGTTAGAATTCAAAATTCCTGTTTTCTACTGGAATGTACTTTACTTAAAACTGTAATTTATTGCTGTGACATTAAGCTGAATTTTCTGCATCATTACTTAAGTCTTTAGTGTCACATGGTCTTCAGAAATCCCTCTAATATGAGGATATGGGGGGGGGGAGTGGTAAATTTATTGTTTAGTTGTAAAGTAAATGTCTCTTTATCATTATGAATGAATTAAAGGATCATGTGACACTGAAGACTGGAGTAATGATGCAGAAAGTGCAGTTTTACATCACAACAATAAATAAAACAATTTAAATACATTCCAATGGAAAAAAAGGTGTTTTGAATTGTAATATTTCACATTATTCCTGTTTTTACTGTAATTCTGATCAAATAAATGTAACCTAAATGTAAAAATCTTTCTCTCATAATTAGATTTTCCATAATGTTAAATGTTRTGAATACCTGAAAGTGTATCAAAAGTGACAATGCATAACATTAGCGCCCTTTTTTCAGACTTCAAATATTGTGGCTCACTGAATGAAAACTGCCCTGAAAGATCTTGATGTGTTTATCCGTGATGATTGATCTACACTGTTCAGAACATGCCTGGTGAGTATGTTGCATTGATTCTCTGTAGGCCCTTTGACAAAAATATGGCTGTTAATGTTTGTGTTGACATTATTAAAATATTTTAATTTTATGCATTTTATATTTTAGACTTTTGAGGTGTTTCTTTCTGTACATTTTGCCTACATTAATCTGGTAGGATCCAAAACTTTCATGGAACAAAAAGACATATAACAACACAGAAAAGATGGATGTCAAAAGTGATTTTTTATTACATTAGGACAGTACTCCTGATGACAGACAGACCAGAGGGATGAAAGTGGGAGTTCCTATTGTGATTGATGATGATGACTCCCCTATGACTTTGACCAGTGCCATAAACTTTACTCTTGTGTTGGAGGATGGGATTGTATTGCAAGACGCTCCAGATCTGCAATCTGCTGTTGCTTAACAGGCCTTTGACCTGTTTGCCTTGGATTTTCAGTACCAAAAAATCTGAAGTACACTTTTGAGGTGATTGAGAAGGTGTTCAAGGAATTGGACACTCACTGCTCTGAAAGGGTACAATCCCTTAAGACTTAACTTCTGCTATGACTTTGCTTTTGTGAGCTGTTTTCAGACTTTATTATTATTATTATTATTATTATTATTTTGTACTCTTTTCCTTGTTTTGTGAAGTTTACACTGTAAGAGGCATTTTGCCATGTTTCTCTTAGTTTACTTTTATTTGAAAGTCAAGGAATATGGTTGTAGCGTGTTCCTTCTGGTTTAAAATAAAATTTGGAAGAAACTTTCAAGCATGCAGTTACAGCTTTTTTCATTACATTGCATTACATGTTAATAATAATAATAATAATAATAATACAAAAACCTGCTTCAGTACATTTAAACACATGTTTTAAACACAAAACATGTGAAAAGTTCACATTTATTAAATTAATAAGTCTCTGAAACTATCAAAACACTTTTAACTTAACAAAGGAATATAAGTTGGGAGACCTTACTCAGTAAATTTAGTTAAGTCAACAACAAGTTGTCACAAGCCAGCCAGATCAACCCAGCACTTCCAGAACCTAAACTCCACTCCAGGTTTTTCTYCCGGCAAGMTCACCTGTTGCTCACGCACACCTGAACATGATTATTCAATCAGCTCTTGGCTTCTTAAACATGCTGAAAGGACCATTCAGTGCCGCAGTGTCTTACTCGTGTGCCTCGTGTTTTCTTTGCCAGTGTTTTTCATGTGTCTAATCTCGTTCTCGACCCTGTCTGTTTTCCTGGATTTCTCTCTCGTCTTTGCCCCTCGGTACCTCTGCTACAATCGGACTGACTAATGTGTATGATCTTGCATGCTCTCTGGATATTGGATTATTACTCACGTTTCTGGATTTGTTTGCCCTCGCTGTTGGATTCCTGGTTAACGATCACGCATGGTAAATAAAATTCTAAATTAAAATTAAAAGTCCCTGTTTTCTGCTATTGGGTTCACTCTCACTCAGCCGGCCCCTGACACAAGTTGACTAACTCAAAATGTCAAGGCAACTTGCTGCACAGCTTTTTTGAGTTAAGTCAACAACTTGGGTTAAAAGTGGAGTTAACTCAAAAAAGCTGTGCAGTAAGTTGCCTTGAAATTTTGAGTTAAGTCAAGATTTAATTTTTTACAGTGTGCACATTTCAACTTTGAATTTGCTTCTCCACTGAAATGATCTGTGCGCCATCTCAAATTAGCGCATTCAACTCATATACAGCATGTACACAGAATCAATACTATGACTCAGTTATGTGGTTTCTAATAACATCTATTTCTGTGAAAAGTGGCAGTTAATAAATTTAATATAATTAGTTAAATAATTAAAATCAAAACTTTACATTAAATCCCCGAAATATTTTGCACAGCAGAAGTTTTTGCCTTGCTAAATGATTTCCTATTGGAGCCCTCTCTCATATTAAAACACAAAAGAAGTCTACATAACAGATTCTCCAGAGTAAGTACTGTGGGCTATTGCTTCACTGTGGGATATTTATTACTTATTGTTTTGCATATTGCTTTAGTGGCATTGGTTAAATAGAATGTCCCTGTTTTCCGGGTGAGAAATATGTGGGCTGTTACCATTTCATGGCAGGTATGCTCAGGTTTCCCCAGTCTCTGTCAGTCTTGCTCCATAGAGTGTAATGTGTGCACTGCGGCAGGTGGCACTCGGTGAAAAGCACATCCAACTAAGCAACCATCTGTTATTGAGGATAACAGCACGACAGCATAAATACAGAACTGCAAAACAAAATATCCCAATGGTGAGTGTGGATTTTGTGCAAGTGCCTCAATTTCTTTTCTTTCCAAACTGCTTGCATGCTACCTTGCTCTCAAGGTGTAGACAGTGCCAGCTTTCCACAGCAGTCCATATAACAGGTCCCAGCATTTGGCCAGTGATTTACTAAAGCTCCCCCCACCCATTCATTCTTTGTAGTTTTCAGACCTTACGATGTGTGAATGATTGCTCCTATTCTGTTGAAAAGAGCCATCATCTAAGTCTCAAAGCTCATTAGCTCTTCCAGTCCTTAATCACCCATTCATACTTTAAAAGTTTTGCATTGACATGCTAAGAGCACTCATGTGCTGATAGACTTTACTGAAAGTACCACACTCCACATCCGGTTCTGATGTATAAAGTCTATGCAGGTTCAGTGGTATGGATGTAGAACGTCATTATATATATTTTTTAATCTTGTGTTTTGTGAAATGTCAATGTGTTTGGTATTTCACAGCAAACATACCATTTATACCTTTAAAACAAGAGGGGACCTGTGATGTTGGGATGCTACTATTACCTGCAAATGAAGTGTGCGGTCAACTCGCTGCCACTCCTTATGCTACTCCAATGTTTAGGCAGACAGGTAATACAACCTCACAGGATGACACAAAAGGTGAGGGTGATGTTGTCTATTGTTGCATTCAATGACACTGTTTACTGTTACATGGTGTTTGATGTCCACTACATCGGTTGCCCCTTACAAGGACCGCCTACTTCATCACCCAAACACAGACACACACTACTCAAATGTTTCAGCAGCCCTTACTTCTGCCTATTGTATGCACAATCGCTGTAGAGACGTCACAGTCTGACCCAGGGTGCAGTGGCTATGAGCTCGGCCTGACGTACCTATTTTTGCAGTATATTTTCTTCAAGCTTCGCATACCCTATGCCAGACTCGGCACAAACATCCTGTACAAACAACAACCAGCCCATACAAACAGAATTTTTGTTATATATACAGTAAAAACCTTGAATTGCGAGTAACATAGTCTGTAAGTGTTTTGCAAGATGAGCAGAATTTTAAAAATGTAAACTTCATAAACGAGGTCGAGGGGAATGAGGTCTTGAAATATGAGTAGTATGCTTTGTCTGCTGAATATGTTTTGTCTGCCAAATATGCGTATACTTTCTTCAATACTTTGACTAATCCCCCTCCCCCACCGACCCCCACAAAAAAAATAAACTTCCTCACTGTGAAAATTCTGACTGAGGACACTTAGTTAGTAACCTAGTAAACCAGTGTAAGTAAACTTCAAAGCACTCTTTGTAAGTAGCTCCGGATAAGAGCATCTGCCAAATGCCTAAATGTACATGTAAATATAGTCATCCTCTATACCGCTTTATCCTGTATACAGGGTTGCAGGGGGCCTGGAGCCTTTCCCAGGAGACTTAGGGCAGGAGACAGGGTACTCACTGGACAGGGTGCCAATCCATCACAGGACACAAGCACATACACCCACTCACTCACACACTGCAGGAAATTTGCAGTATTACTAACATATATTTTTAGCAAATATGCTTATGAATATATAAAAATATGTTTCACATATGTTTCACATAGATTTCTCACCTGGCTACAATTGGTGTGGCAGTTTCTCTCATGTCCCTGTTTGGTGTGAACAGAAAACTTTTGGATGCAGAGGAGCTCAGTGCCTTATCGTCTGATGCCTGTTACAGGCTTGCTTTCCCTTTTAAAGTATATCTTTCCTCTTTCTTGTCAGGCCATTTTAGAAGAAGATTTCTAGGATGAGAATAGTTGACCTATAACAAACATAAGCTAGCAAAGATCATCCTTGTGTGTATGTAGGATTAAAAATTGTCTTTGCAATTTGTTCTACCCTATCCACATGGCCATTGCTTTGAGGGTTTTGCTGGCTGGACATAATATTAATGCTGCCCAAATGTTTCTCTGGAATATATCAATGGAAATTCATGGCCAGGTTTCACAGACTACCTGAAGTGGGATTCCAAATCCATAACATTTTTTTTACTTCACAATTCCATGTAAATTTGCATGAAATAACTGTAATATTTTAAAAAATATAAAGTAATTTAAAACGACCAGATAGTACTGTTTGATGTGTCCACAGATATCAGAGTACAGTACATTTCATTTCCAGAGACCAGAGCAGAGTTTGTAAGTTTAGCTGTTTTTCATATAAGATGATCAAACATGTAAATGGGAGTGCCTGTACATATAGATATTTGCTACTTGGATTTATTATAAACTGAATCTATGATTAGATTATGTCCTTTCCTTGGCAGATATCCAGAAACTTTATCAAAGCACAATGTTCAATATGAACGGCACACTACACACTAAAAAATGCTGGGTTATTTTTACTACTCAAACGATGGGTTGCCTCTGTTGGGTAATTTTTCTGGGTTATTTACAGTGAATTGGGTACTTTTTGTTTAACCCAGCTTGCTGGGTTGGAGTTGGGTTAGCTAGTGACAGCTAACATCACAGA
>QMIH01002666.1:7742-28341 GCA_003987875.1 Clarias batrachus | reverse complement strand
AACTTTCAGCCTGGTCTGTGCTATAGCATGCTAGTTTATCTGACAATGGCTGCTAGCTAGCCAAACCAAAGAACTCCACCTGCGTATGAAAGAAACTTATATTGTCTTTCATACACAAAAATGTCTGAGCTTTTTAGCTTTCTTTGTAGAATGCTTGCAGGGTGTATGAAGATGGTGAAGTGATGAATGAAAGCTAAACTGTTAACTGTAGTGCCAGCATGACGCTAGCATTTAGCTATGTTGCTAGAGTTGGCAAGCACATATAAAAAGCTGATGTGTTATAAAACACTAATCATCTTACAAATATGCATACTAGCCAACCTTCTCGATTTTTCCATAAACTTCTTTCTTTAATTTATTTCTTTCTAAGGTTGGAACGAACACATTGGAATATCTCCAGCAGGCTGAAGTTACTGTTACTGTCTGTTTAAAAAAAACAAAAACAAAACTGGATATTTGTTTGTTATCTGACTGGTGTTATTTTGACCCAGCATTTGGTTTATTCTTTGGAGAACTTTCTGGATTCTTCACTTCTGACTGGATCATGCTCAGAGCACTCAGTATTTTATGGCAAGTTAATGTGATTTTTTACTTATTTTTTAGTAAGTTGTGGTAGGAGCAACCATATTTTATTGTTAAAGTAAATGGTGGTGAGAGGTTACTGTTTTTTCTTACTCTGTTTTTTATTATTAAAAAAATGACAATGCATCATCTTAAAGTCATTGTTAAAAAATGAGCTTTTTCTTCATCCTTATGAAATATTTTTTAAGTTGTACATTCATCACTTAAATATTGTATTCATCTAGGGTTTGTTGAGAATTTGAAAGGGGGCGGGGGAGTGTTTCATATTAAATCCAGATGGAGCACTGTATCCTGTTATTCCTCACACGTTAAATAGTGAGGTAAATTATGTTCACATTATGTATTTTTGTGTTTTGACAAGAGGAAAAAACATCTTTTATTAAATCCATACGTAGTTGTACGTCCTTAACAAAAATGCTTGACATAAATGTCAGTTACATTTCAACACTAAGTGATGGTGCGTTATTATCCACAGGTGGATACCAACATGATGGGAATGATATCTGGAGAATATGGAGATGTGTGGAGCATTGTTCCATGGTTTGTACTTTGGGGATGAGACAAGAGGGACCTGACAGACCTTTTCCATTGTTGGAATCCATGCTATTGAGACAGACCGTTTGGTGGAGGCTGTTGACATTTGTTTTAAAGTTTTTTTTGTCTTTGATATTAAATACACAAAGCAGTGTCTTCCCACCTGCGAGTTTCTCCAGCATACTGAAGTTCATATTGATAGGCACGAGTACTTATCTGTAAAATTTGAGGAAAATTGAGGACAACATTTTTTTCACCACACATTTAATCATTAATATTTTTATTACTTACCCAGAGGAAACCAACCAAGGTTTCAACAGGGAAGCGAACCTTTGACCCAGGAAGTGCAAAGTGACAGTGCAAACCACTTCTCCACCGTGCCACCTCTCACCAATATTCAGTCCAATGTAACTCACGTGGGATAGTTGTGAGGACTATTTCCCAAACGTCGCATAATCAAAGGCAATAGATTGTAACAACCATTTGTTCCAGTGACCATTAAGTGTGGAAGAGTGTATTCTGAGCATAACTGAAATAACAGGTGACTAACATTTCCTTATTGTTAGAAAGTAAAAACAACTAACCTGAAAAGAGACCAAACACAAAGCTACTATGACTCTTAGGGTGAATTGATATAAACGAGAAATTGTGCCCCGTTCACTWAAAACAGTGATACTACTCTACTCAAATATTTTAGGAATGATCTGTTATTTGGACGAAATAAAAAAAAATCCACTCTCTTGCTATTTGATGGTAAATAACATGGGTGGAACAGCAATACCTTGATTTAAATCCATATATAAAAACAAAATGTACAAAAATCTKAGTTGTAGCTATTACACAACATTATCCTTTTTGAAGTATAACACAACAAAGAAAGAGTTAACAAGTGAGGGAGGGCGGAGACGGGCAGAAGCAGAGGTTGCACACAGAGGCCCCTTTCATTCACTGTTCATTGCTGCAACGTTCTACCTCAACATACAAGTGTAACGTGTGCTACCTTTGAACTACTTACACCAAGTTTGCAGTGGTATAAAATGATCAGACATTTTCTGCGCCCGTTACTTTCGGTTCGTCCGCTTCGCTGTATGGTGGATGAGAAGTTTGAGGTGCGCGTGMAGGGTTTACTGCCCGGTGCGCGAGTCACGCTGCACGCGCTGCTCCAGTCGGAGGACGGAGATTTCTGGGAAGGTTTCGGTCACTATGTCAGCGATAAGGCAGGAAAGGTCTCAGGTACGTGTAAATCTTTTTTACGATGTTGGTTTATAAGTTATTACAGCTGGTATGCCGCGTGTGAAGTTGGTTTGATATTCAGACGTTCGACAGGCATTCGGAAGCGGTGTTTTAGGGACCGTCGACAAATTTTTGTCCAGATGAAAAGTGAAAGTACTTGTTACTTACCTGGCTACGTGCCCCAGTTATTCTAATTTCTTATTAAACATACATATGCCATGCGACATTGCATACTGCTTTCGTTTATTATTAATTGTTGAATTAATAGATAATATTCATTGAGTATTGTGAAGTAATATGGAAATATTATATACAAATTTTATTAAATCACTATTTCTTCAATAGCTTTTTGGTCGTGTGACCTGGTGACCCCAAACTGATCCCAAAATAATGTAATCTGAGACCCCCAAAAGGTACACCTGATTTTTTCCCAAGATATGTCTTCATTAATTTTTATTACATTTTTTATATGATCTCAGATCTGATTATTTTGGTACCAGTTTGGGGTCACCAGGTCACATGACCTACAAGCTATTGAAGAAATAGTGATATACATGGCAAATTAATTTACGATACCCAATTAATATTATCTATTAATTCAACAATTATTAATAAATGTTTTTTTTTTTTGTTTAAAAGCAGCAATGACCCATGGCATATTTATATTTAATAAAAATTAGAATAACTGGGCCATGTAGCCACGTAACAAGTAACAAGAACTTTCACTTTTCATCTGGACAGAAATTTGTCGACGGTCCCTAAAACACCGCTTCAGAATGTCTGTCGAATGTCTGAATATCAAACCAAGTTCACCGCGGTGGAGGTGAGCACTAACACACAGTTTGATGTGTTTTAGTCTCTGAAGATGCCAGTCTTGGTGGCTCATATGACGGAGTTGAAGCCATGGGTCTGCTGTGGAGCATGAAACCTATTCCAGGAAGCAGGACAGGCCTCAGGTTATTAATTCATTCATCCATTCTTCCATAACACTTGTCTTTGGACTGTGATCTTGGAGTGCCCGAAGGAAAAACATGCATGTTCCATGCAAACTCCATGCGCCAAAACCATAGGAAAAATTTCAACAGTCATCATGCAAAAACCTAACATGAGCTATTTTTTAATTTGAATATATGCGGGTAAGTCAAAAATTATCCACACTCAGTTTAATTTAGTTAGTTAATTTAGTTAATTTAGCTTTTTTTTTAA
The DNA here is from genome assembly GCA_003987875.1 of Clarias batrachus. NCBI lineage: Eukaryota > Metazoa > Chordata > Actinopteri > Siluriformes > Clariidae > Clarias > Clarias batrachus. Next base: position 24,786 of record QMIH01002666.1, on the reverse strand, counting down.
TTTTATTTTTTTAGAAAAGACAAACGTCATTTTGCTTGCTTTTCAATACACTTTGTACATCTGTTAACAAGCTTTCGTATTCCCTCATTAAAAAAACGTTTTAGGCTGAGCTGCGAGCCTAGAATGCATCGCTGGTAAAAGGTAATCAGGTAAAAGTCCAATGGAGCAAGATCAGGACTACAGAGAGGATGCTTTAACACCTCAAAATGAAGTTTTTGAAGAGTGTCGACAGTGTGGGCAGAAGTGTACGAAAGTGCATTGTCATGCAAGATCACAACTCCATTGATGGCAGTCCTCTGCGTTTAATACGAGGTTTATGATTCAGCTCTTCAAAAAGCATCTCACTGTAATGTTCCAATACTGGCCCTTGAGAATCCCAGAAAACTGTAAGCATTAATTTTCCAGCTGATGATTGACTTTTTTTTATTAACCTTTTCTTGGTCAGTGATTGAGATTGAAGGCAGAGGCAGATCTAGAAAATTATTCATAGGGTGGCAAGGGGATGGCATTAAAATTATGAGGGGTGGCAACACTGAAGCAAGCATCCTTGCATGGTTTTTATGGATTCAAGGAACGCTATTCTTATTCGGTGTATACACTTTTACATTGTCCTATAAAAACGAAATAAAGTAATACTTATATTAAAAAGTTACAGTACAAAACATTTAACACCTAATCGTTCATGTACAGCTACTACTGCAGGAACCTTTGTCTAAAGTTTTTTTTAGGCATATCTCAACAATATATATTAAAGAACACTGAATGTAACCAAGATAAGCAAAGTTAAGCATATATTGAGCTATGGTTCTTTAAATTATTATAGATTAATTTGAAAAGCACAATGAACAACATACCATGGTCACCTGACAAACAGTGTGCTGATGTTTCAAGCTCTCTCTCCTCTCTTTCAATATCTGAGCTCTCTTCCTCAACCTTTTTTCTTCCACCTCTTCACTCACTTCATGCTGGATAGCTTCTTCTTCTTCACTTCTTTCTAGGTCTTTGTCATCAGTTTCTATATTTTTTTCTTCCAACACTCCATCTCCTCCTCTGTTTTTCTATCTTATCTGCACCTTCCACTCCCACAGTATCTGATTCTGATTTTCCTTTTTTCCTGATTGTCAGCCTTTCTTTTCATAGTATCCTGGGAGATGCAACAAGTATGAAGTTTAGACTTTATTGCTTTCCAAACATACACTACACTGAACAATTTTGACTAACAAGGCTAACAAGATAATAAGGCTAATGTTAAATAGAACAGATAAAAAAAAAACGTGCTATTTAGTTGTCATATAACTAGCAAGCAACTATCTCAGGCAACACTTAGAAAATGTTAATTTTTTTATTTAGTTTAATTCAACATTAATTTGTTAAGTATTAAAAGTAATTCAGTRCCTGGATTTGTTTCACAACTTCAGTATATCGATGGACTGGACACGGCCAAATGCGTTGTTGTCACGTGACGCCAGTTATCAAAGGCTCTGACAATCTTGAAGATTCAAGCTACTGAACTGAACAATACACTTTTGAAAATACTTAACAGTTAAGCTCTTAGTCATTAATATACGTGAAGATATCAAAAAACCCTTTTGGGTTGTTAAAAGAGCCGGATTGACGATTGAGTCATTTGTGTGTGTGTGTGAGTGTGTGTGTGTTTGTGTGTGTAATGATCTCGCTGCACTGAATGTCTTTGATTCACTAAAACAAAGCAGTTCATGAGTGTCGTTTGTTCGGGCTATGCTTTAATAGAAAGAAGAGATTTTGTTCTTTTATTTATGGGTATTGTAGCGGGGAATAAAGAGCAACAATGAAAAACAAACCCCGGAGGGTGGTTTTATTGAACAATTTATTTTTTATCAGCRATGTTGATAGATGATTGGTACTCTTAAAACAAACCTACAATGGAACCTCGGATTGTGAGTAACGCGGTTTACGAGCAAAGATTTTTAATAAATTTTTAATCAGAAACCGAGCAAGTATTAGTTTACGAGCGCCGAGTATCATGTATCACGCATGCGACTCTTATTTTGACACCGAGCGTCACTCTTGCGCTGTGGAATTGTGTGTAATCGTCTCTCCTGTTAGGTCTTAGTGCTCGTCTCTTACTTGCATAATCAACATCTCCCTCTCTCTTTCAGCGTCTTGTATGTGTGTTCTTGCGCATAATTTGACACCGACACACACACACACAAACACGCAAACACCCTGACACATGCACAGACTCTCTCTCACCTTTTCACCCCCTCCCCGGCTTCACAAACACACAGAAATCTGTCGCGATTATTTTCAAAGGTAAGGTACTGGTTCATTTGTTTTGTTTGATTTTACTTTACCGCAGTGATTCCGTTAGTATGCTCACACGCCAGTCTCAGAGAGATTTCTTTTTTTCCGTTAAAACGGTGTTTCCGTTGTGTGTGTGTGTGTGTGTGTGTGTGTGTGTGTTTGTTGTGAAACTTAAAAAGCAAGGTGGGGAGAGGGAGGAGGAGTGTTACTGTGTAAAACGAGGCGAAGGAAGGGGCTAATTTCACACACACACACACACACACACACATGGTGCCTGCGCGCACCAACGGAAACACTTATCTTATTTTTAAAGGTAAAGTGCAGATTAATTTATTTTATTTTCATTTTATGGATTGTATTAATTATTTTTATGTATTTATTTGTTTTTTATGTATGATGATTTGATTTACAAGTGTTTAGGAACACGAGCCCACTTTTTTGTCAAAAACAAACAAAAGTGTATTAAGTGAAAAAAACAACGAGAAAACGGAAGGAGAGGGGTATTGAATGTGTCCACAACAGATTTATCCACCCGGGAAAAGTAATCCAGTGTCTGCGGCAAACAAACTCGCTCTCTTAGAAACAGCGCTGTAAATCCACATCTCTCCTCCCCGAAGCCTTTGCCGATTTCACTTTTAAGCCGGCTCACGTGATTCACGAGTCGCTGCTGTAAATCGGTAGAGAAACTATTTTATTTTTAAAACACTAGGACACTAGTGCTGGGGTGGCAAATGCTACCCCGTGCCACCCCGGTAGATCCGCCCCTGATTGAAGGCATTCCATAATCTGCCATTTATTTTCAGGCTTGTAGTGAAGAATCAACGTCTAGTCACCAGTAATGATTCTTTTTAAGAAACTTTCCCCTTCCTTAGTGTATCCGTCCATATTTTATTTGCAGACATCCAAACGCTTCTGTTTCTGTTTACATGAGTTGATTTGACACCAGGTACACCCTCAGATGACAAAAAATGAATCAGTCCTCTTCTTCAAATCACAAGTGAAGAATCCATTTTTGCTTGCATCACCATTACAAATGAACTGGCGTACCGTGTTCACACCTGCACAGCAGTGACTGGGGAGACAATAGCCTTGAAGGGAAAGTACTGATAAGACCAACAGAAGTTTTAATATAATCAGAATGGGATAATTTTTGACTCACCCAAATCCTGCATTATAGGGTTGGATTTGGCCATTTTTGTGGATTTGCTGTAGAATGAAAGCTCAAAGCTTTCCATGTTAACACTAAACAAGTTTACATAATTCTGGACTCTATGATCCTATGACGTCTTCAAAGAACCGTTAAATCACTGTAGTCCATCTTCAAATAATTTACTAACACCTATGATTCCTTACAAAAAAAATTGGGAATGTGTTTAAGTCTCTTAGTTTTTAGTTTGACTTTGTTGTCACCGTATGTTGGGGACAAAGTTAAATACCAGCATATCCTCAAACCAAATGAACTCTAGACACTTGTCTTATGTAAACAGATATTATCTGGTCTAAAAGCCAGCTCCCTCAGTAAGGATGAAGAGTATAACAAAAAGCCAAATAATGAAGTTAACATAGTTGATCAGCTATCTCTGACATTACACTACCACCCCATTGCTACATTCCCTCATTTGCAAAGAAATTTAGTTCTTTTAGGTATGCAAATTTTTTAATAAAAATCGTGCTGCGGCACAGCCTAATACTACCTTCTGATCCTTTGGGAATGCCAAATACGAGATGTATTGCAATAACTAGATCTACTGCAATTACAACTATAAATCAAATTGGATGTAATGCCAACAAGAAAATATACTTTCCTTAAGAAACAACCAATACTGATTCATATTTATTTTTTTAATCATGAACCAACAGCAAGCCTCAAAACTGACCACAATTCAATGTTAATTTGCTGTTGTATACAGTATTGGTTTCCTATACTGCTTAATCAATGAGGAGCTATACAGATGACTATTCAATATACTGTATATGTATGTATGTATGTATTTTTCACTTTTGAAAGATTGAGGAAGCAAGATGTCCAGACACCGACTGATGTGTACATATCTGTGTACAAAGACCACTTGACACATGGCTTCCAGGAAAAACCTTCAATAGCATCAGTTGTGGCAGAGCGGTGGTACACGGCCCCTGGAGTGCAGAGAGTTGATGTTACAGAGAAAGGATTGAAGGGAACTCTATTTATCCCACCAGGTATTCATATGCACTAGAAGGTTAGATGGATCAGATGACCGTGCCATATTTATACCTCTTGCATATCAACATGAATTTATTTAAAATAAAATAAAAAATCTGTAATGCAGAGCATTTATTTTTCCGTAGGTCCRGGTCCTTTTCCTGGTGTGCTGGACCTTTGGGGTGGAGGAGGGGGTCTTGTGGAGTATCGTGCTGCTCTACTAGCATCCAGAGGCTACGTCACATTATCTTTAGAGTACTGTGCACAAACTGATGCTGATGGAAAGTATGTGGGGATTGAATATTTTGAGGTACTTGTCTCTTATGTTACAACATTTGTGCCTTTATAGGAATTGTAATGAGGTTAAGAAAATATGTAAGAGAAAACAGATTTTAATGCAAAGTTATGCAATTCCATCCCTTATAATCTCATAGACAGCATTCACCCTACTGAAGCAGCATCCACAGGTGTTCCCTGAAAGAGTCGCAATTTTGGGTTTGTCATATGGTGCTTTCCTGTCCATATACATGACGGCATATTCTTCGGTGATAAAGGTACATCACACTAGAATCTTTGTTTTTATTAGACTGAAAAAAAACATTTGATTTATTAAGGGAACCATTTGAATTACTGTAGATTTGTTTTTGTCTTTATATTATCTGACATGATGGTGATTTAATTGCAGCAGTTTTGTGACTTACTCACTGTCACTTACTCCTTTTTAGCCCAAATGTATAGTGTGTTTAAGTGGAACCCATGCCTTTCTTCTCACTGATTCTAGGGTTGATGTCTCTAGAATGGTCAAAAGGTGAGTTATAGATTCGGGATTATTTTTCAAACTTAGGGAAAAAGATGTGTTTTCATTGACCATGACAATGACCACTGTTAAAAGCGCTATAGAAATAAAATTGAATTTAATTTAATTGAATATCTTTATCCTAAGTTATCCTCGCCTGTAAGGCTATGTGCTTTTTAATGCTGAAAACTATTTACTTCTACAGCTGAGGAGGCCACTTAATTAAAAAAAATGTTATTTTCCTTGTTTGCATTCTCAAGAATGACAAAGAAAATCCGATATGATGAGGAACACAGACAAATTTGGCGAGATGGCATACTACCAATTACAGATGACCCTTTGAAAAAAGCTGAAGTAAGGGCTCGCTAAAGAGTGTGTGTGTGTGTGTGTGTGTGTGTGTGTGTGTGTGTTATTTATAATGCACTTTATATTTGAGGCAAATCTCAAAGTGCTACAAATTATTTCTACTCAAAAGCTCTAATAAAAAGGTAAGTTTTAAGACCAGATTTAAAATCATCAACAGTCTGTGGCATCCTCAGATACTCAGGGAGGGCATTCCACAGTCTAGGTGCCGCCGAGCAAACAGCCAGATCTCCCATGGTATGAAGCGTGGTCTCCAGAGGTTTCAGACAATGATCTGAGACAAAGCGGAGGTTTTGTGAAGATGTATGTGAAGTGATAAGTTCTTTGAGATAGGGAGGGGCATCACTATAGATGCACTGGTGGGTAAGAAGGGCAACCTTGTATTCAATTCTGAATGAAACAGGCAGCCAATGAAGAAATTTGAGGATGGGTGTAATATGATCATATTTAAGTGCCCACATCAGGATCCAAGCAGCGCAGTTTTGAATATATTGCAACTTTTGGAGGTTTTTTTCCAGTAGGAGAGCATTGCAGAAGTCCAGTCTGGAGGAGACAAACGCATGGACTAACTTTTTCGCATCTGCAAATGTAAGTGCTGGATGCAGTTTAGCAATGTTCCTGAGGTGACAAAAAGATGTCTTACACAGATGTTTGATATGGGCCTCATAGGTCAAATGAGAGTCCATTTTAACCCCGAAGTTAATAACAGATTTCGACAGTGGGATATTCTGACCGGAAAAGGTGATGCTAGTGATGTTTGATGTCTTAACCTGGTGTGGGGTGCCTACTAAAATAGCTTCAGTCTTAGAATTCTTTAGCTGCAGATAATTTTGCTGCATCCATGAATTTACCCCCTCCAAACAGGGAGTCAAAGTGGGTGATGGCGGAGTAGATGAGAAGGTTGAGTTTATCCTGAGGTAAAGCTGAGTATCATCAGCATAGCAATGAAATAAAATTTTGTGCCGGGTGATGACAGCCCAGAGGAAGCATATACAATATAAACAACATAGGACCGAGAACTGAGCCCTGAGGAACACCACAGGTAACACTGTGTGTAGCGGATTTAGCGGCTCCCAGGGCAACATGCTCCGTTCTTCCAGTAAGATAAGATGAGAGCCAGTTGTAAACAGAGTCAGAGAGACCTACAGTATGACGTAATCTGTGAAGAAGAATGTTGTGATCAACAACATCAAAGGCCGAGGTTAAGTCCAACAGAATGAGGAGTGATGGAGAGCCAGCATCCGCCGACATCAGCGGCGGATCATTCGTGACCCTTACCAGAGCTGTTTCGACGCTGTGACAGGGGCGGAAACCAGACTGGAATTTCTCAAACAAATCATTTTGTTTCAGATGAGACTGAAGCTGTGCAGCCACGACTTTTTCCAGAACCTTTGAAAGGAAAGGGAGGTTAGAAATAGGCCTGTAGTTTGCAAGCACTTCTGGATCTAAGGTGGATTTCTTAAGAAGTGGCCTGATGACAGCAGTTTTCAATGAAGGGGGAACATAGCCAGACTGGAGAAAGTGATTTATGATCCTGGTAATCAAGGGACTTATAGCACAGAGGTTGGATTTAACCAGAACTGCCAGAAAAGGGTCCAGACCACAATTTGATGGTTTCATCTTTTTGATAATGACCTCAACCTCTTGCTGCAAAACGTCAGAAAAACAGCTGAAATGTTGAAAAGTGGGTCATCCATCAAGTCAGGCAGTGTAGAGGAACTGGATATTGATGAGTGGATAGTGTCCACTTTTTTCCTGAAGAAAGTAATGATGTTATTGCATCTCTCCTTTGTAGCTTCCAGATGAGATTGAAATTGCGGTTTCAGGAGGCGATTAATAGAAGAGAACAATTGCTTTGAATTGCAGCTCTCAGCGCAGTTGCATAGGCCTTCTGATGTTCTATGTAAGCTTGCTTGTGAACAGCGAGTCCTTAGGCCTGTAGACGTCGCTTAAGAACACGCCCAGCTGTCTTCATCTTCCGCAATTCACACGTATACCAAGGGGCTGAGCGTGAGAAGTAGACCATTCTATGTATGACAGGGGCATGGAGATCGAGGAGACTGCTCAGGGATTTGTTGTAAAAGTCCACTGACTTGGTGACTGAGGAACATTCAACAGAGGAGAGATCCTGAAGATCTTTGCTCAGAGTGTTTGGGTTGATCTTTTTCAAATTTCTGTAACATATTTGCCGTTTTGTTTTAGTRGGGGAACAAGGGAGTGACRGCTCCATTGAAATGACATTGTGGTCAGACATCCCCAGATCATACACCAAAAGGTTGCTAATAGGGACAGAATTTGTAATAACCAGATCCAGGATATGACCTCTGGAATGTGTAGGAACATGAACATGTTGAAGATTGAGGCAGTCCAGTAGATGCAAAAACTCAGCTGCTAAATGGCAGGAGGGGGTGTCTACATGAACATTAAAATCATATGTAAGTATAATATGTACTGATTGTTTGAGTAACTGTGCTTGTTTTGACTAGGTGAATCGCATCAAATGTCCCATTTTGTTAATTGTTGGTGAAGACGATCAGTGTTGCCCAACAGTGGAGTCAGCAGATGATGTGAGTAGAAGCAATGATTTAGTTTCCTGATCAATATTTAGTTGATCAAGTTGTTTACTTTATAATCTGTTCTTGTAAACTCTTTAAGTTGTTAATTAAATCCAAATAGGAATACCAGATCCAAATCTGTCCTACACCACTGCATAATTTTAACATCTTTTAGGCTTTGAACAAAAGCTAACAACAGTTTACTTGTCTTTTAAAGTAAAGAAATAATTACAGAGTTGTGTGGTCCAGATCATACCTATAACACAGGATAGTATAGATGTAGTGTAGTGTCCCTTTCTACACTGCATCTATACTATCTCGTGTTATAGGTGTGATCTGGACCACACAACTCTGTAATAATTTCTTTACTTTTTCTCCATTTCTCCTTCCAGATGAGGCAGATGATGGAGCGAGGAGGTAATAGTCACCTGTTGAATGTTCTGTCCTACCCTGGAGCTGGCCACCTCATTGAGCCCCCTTACACTCCACATTTCCAAGGCAGCAACTTTATGTTGGAAGAGACTAAAAAAAAAGGTTAAACACTGATTTAAGTTTAATTAAAAGTATTTTTTATTAAACTTTTGCAGACTTTGTCACTCCAGTTTACTAAATGAAATTATCTTCTCAGAGTTTCTAGAAGGTTTACTAATATAGACAGAATCACTGCACATGAACGTTAAGTAATAATTAAAACATTTTAAATCAAAAGTAGAGCATTTTGATGGCTGTTAAATTTCGTTGCAGTGACGTTGCTGTGGGGTGGAGAGACGAAAGCTCATAGTCGTGCTCAGGAAGATTCCTGGAACCAAACCCTGGCCTTTTTGGAGAAGCACCTCTACAGCAATATTAGTGATTAAAGATTAAAGCAATGTAGCTCATATTGAAAAGGGAAAAACAAGTCAGATTTATTATCATTCCACATTATGATGTGCCTTAAATAAGCTAATAAAGAAGAATATTCAGATCATAAATCTGTGATTTAAATTTTTTTCTAAAACAAATGTTTATGTATGTAACCTACAACTAAGAATAGGACCACCAGGTAGTCTATAAATCTGCCCAGTGATGAATAATTTTCTCTATCTATTATCATGAACACATACCACAAACATGTATCGTTGTTCTCCTAGTCATAGATCCATGGTTATAAACTAATTTGACAAGTATTCAACTATTATCGTTTAAACTAAAAATTTGGTGGCACTTAAGTTTATCTTTTTTTTCCTTATCAAATTTTCTAACACAGCTAATTGCGGATTATTTGCATAGGAATGATTTGGTTTTGAAAATTAGACCTTTGCCTCAATATCTCCTGTAAAGCCTGTATTATTTTAAAGAGTTATACTGATACATTTCATTTTTAAGTGCTACAGTACCTGCTAAAACCAATAATCATATTTAGATTAGTGCAGATGGAAATGCAATCTCTGGATCATGCAGGATATGATCTTTGTAATTAAATACTTTCATACTTTTTCATAGGCATATAGTGCTGTGCAAATGTCTTGAGCCACCCCTAAATTTTTCATATTTTGCTACCAATAAGCAGACTTTCTTGTAATTTTAAGGGATTCTTGAGGAATAGTTCTCTAGGCTTCCTGAAGGATTTTTTCTGCACTTTTTTCAGCCCATTCCCTGTACCTGACCAGTTTCAGATAAATGTTTTTTTTCTTTGTTAAGCCACACAGTGACCTATGAATCATTCAAGCATTAAAAAACAAAAAAACATCTAACTTAAGGCACGAACCAGTGAGAAACTGGTGCGGATGATGCCAGATGATCAGGCTGGTGATTAGTATACTGGTGATGCTGAATGGTGGGTTTAATCAACATAATTTAATATGACGAAATGAGGGTTGGCTCAAGAATATATGGGTATGTTCTAGTCTGAAAAAAAAGGAAACAAATAGTGGAAATAATAATTATATACATTTTATCATAAAAATGGGTGTCAGTTTACCTCTTGCATATCTGTTTTATGAAAATCCAATTTTATTCTATTAAATCATAATTGATGATTAATTGTTGTAAGTTTTTGTACAGATAACATCGTCACTGTTAAAATTTTATTATGTAAATTACAGACAAATGTAATAAAACTCAGTAATTTTGCATTAATTGCATTAATTAAAGGGATGTTTTAAAATATATTCCGACTGGCCAACCCTATTGAAAGAATTCAAACAAATAAGACTAGTCATTCAGTTAAGATAAAATAAAGGCTGTTGTATAGAAGGTAGCCATGCGCCAGTGTCTCAGCTGGTTGGCTCCATACTGTATGCAGTAGCATCTTCTATTAATACTACATGAACCTTCAGAGCCAGGATAAGGTGACGTAAATAAGTGACCAATCTGGGCTCAATCTGCAGTCAACCTTCACGAAGGTTCATGCTTAACACGTCTTGATTTCATCTTGCATTTGGAATGGGAAGTCCTGTATTTTGTTGAATATCAGCTGACATTATCAGGGTAACATGCAATGTTTTGCTTGCTTGAGCAGATTGCAGAGACTCTCAGTCTCTGTCAATTGTGTACAACTGTGTAGGGCATGTTCTGTGGGAATGGCACTCACTGAAAAGCACATCCAACCAAGCAACCATCTGTTATTGTGGATAACAGCGTGTAAGGAGAAAAACACAGGTCTCCCATGGGCTTGGATGCCCATGATGCTCACAACTACTCAACATTTATTCATTTCCATACTGAGTTTTGAGAATTTGGAGGCATTTGAGGCTGAAAAATCTCAGTGTGTGGTATGAGTGAATTTGTCAGACACGGTAGGGTGCGCAGTGGATCCAAGTGCAGATGCTAGGAGTCGATTACGGACTGAGGTAATGTTTTTGATTGCTTGTGACTGATTCGGCATGGTGGTGCTTCCCAGCCTTGGCGTGAGCWGGAAAGGCCTCGCTGAAATGCGGAAGCACGGAGTACCGGCTGGCACGAATGCGGCGAGCTGTGTGTATGACGCCTGCCTTGCGGGAATGTGGAAGTGGGCAGAGTGGGCATGTAAACCGAGATGTGTGCCGGCGTGTGACACTTGAGCCATACAGTGACGCAGGAGCSTGCAGAGCCAGCATTGGGGGAGAGGTAAAGCTCTGCGATGAAAGCCGACATGGGCTGGGGGAACTTGAGCCGGTGTGGAAAATACCGTGAGCTCTGCACGGATTGGTCATGGTCGTAAAACGGGCGAGGGTCGAAGCCGGAGTGACGAGAGAAAGTCTGTGATACAAATTCGTGGTCGGTAACCTGAAATATTCCGAAATATTGAACCGTGATAATCCAATAACGAAAGGCGAAGTCCTAGTCAGAAAAACGAGCGAGGTAGTGCACACACTAAACTGGCGACGTGGTGGTGCCAGAGCGTTGCTTAAATGGGCATGAGAATTAATCAGCGATAGACTACAGGTGTGGGTAGTGGGAAGTGAGTGGTTGGGAACATGGAACGGGAGTGCTCAGGTGATCATGGCGAGGCTGTGGCTTTATTATTATGTGCGAAGTTTGTTTAGAAATAACAATTATGACGGATGACATAACAGAGATATTTTCTGCTCAGGAAAAACGTAACTATTTTTTTTAAGTTAATGTTAAGATCTCACTGTGGAGTAATGGTTATACTGTGGCCTTGTACCTGCAGACTCGAAGGTTTGATTCCCACCTTGGTGTACCTGAGGATTGCATGTTCTCCCTGTGCTTCGTGGGCTTACTCCATGATCTCGGGTCACTCAGATTAGGCTAAACTGAAATTTCTTGTAGTATGTGAGTGAGTGTGCTTGTGGGACCCTTTTCAGAGTGGCTGATCAATATACAGTACAGCAAAGAATCTTGGATTCAGGGTTCAAGGCATGGACATAGTCTCTGACACAGAAGAACATGATTTTTTATAGSTTTTTGCCTCCGTCACCTTTTTGACAGAGGCACAGAAAATGGAATAATTATTTGCTTGCCTAACATTGTCTTGCAAAATATTTCCTGTTATGTCTTTATGCTCATTTCAACTTTCAATTTGCKTCTCCACTAAAGTGACAGCATGATCTGTGCAGCATCTCAAATTAGCTCATACAAACCTCATCACTTCTGCCTATTTTATGTGCCATCGCTGTAGAGGCGTAACCGTCTGTTCTGCCAAAGTATGTACAGTACAGTACACAGTCCCTTCTGCCAAAGTATGTACACAGTCCCTTCTGCCAAAGTATGTACACAGTCCCTTCTGCCAAAGTATGTACACAGTCCCTTCTGCCAAAGTATGTACACAAACAGATTCATACTATGCAGAATCAATAGTATGACTCAGTTATGTGGTTTCTTATAACATCTTGTTCTAAGAAATGCGGCAGTTGATAAATTAATGTAATGAATTAAATAATTAAATTGGAGATATTTTGCACAGCAGAAGTTTTTGCTTCGCTAAATGATTTGCTATTGGAGCCCTCTCTCATATTTAAACACTAAAGAAGTCTACATAAAGGATTCTCCCAGAGCAAGTGCTGTGGGCTATTGCTTCACCGGGAGATATTTATTACTTATTGTTTTGCATATTGCTTTAATGGCATTGGTTAAGTAGAATGTTCCTGTTTTCCGGGTGAAAAATGTGTGGGCTGTTACCATTTCATGGCAGGTATGCCCAGGTTTCCCCAGTCTCTGTCAGTCTTGCTCCATAGAGTATAATGTGTGCACTGCGGCAGGTGGCACTTGTTGAAAAGCACATCCAACTAAGCAACCATCTGTTATTGAGGATAACAGCACGACAGCATAAATACARGACTGCAAAACAAAATATCCCAATGGTGATTACGGATTTTGTGGGAGAGTCTAAGTTCCTTTCCTCTCCAAACTGCTTGGAGACAGCGCCAGCTTTCCACAGCAATCCATATACTGTAACAGGTCCCAGCATGCGGTTCTGATGTAAAAAGGGGTGATGTCTGTCTAAAATTGCAAGTACAGTATGTTGGCTGTAATGTCAAAGTGGCATGGCAGTGGAGGACCCTATTCTGAGTGATAGCCGCTTACATTGTGATGTTACCCCCTTTATGTTCTGGGACATTCAAAATGGCTCTATGGCTAATTATATTTTGCCCTTGCCTTTTTACTTTCAAAAAGTTGAAGGCAGCCTCATTGTAGGTGGCATAATGGTGTAGTGGTGTAGAGCTGCACTGTGAACTCCAGGGTTGAAGGTCTCACGGCGTGCGCCTGTGAGCGGCGTGCGCCCAAATCAATATTCGCTCCTCGCTCATTCCGAAGCTCACTAGTTGCAGTTGTGCGAAGGAGYGGGGCCGTGGAACTAGACACGGCTGGTGAGCCATCGCCACTAACGATYCCGGGCTTCTCCTCRCGCTATAAATCACAGCGTGGAATGTAGCTTGCGGTCTCTTGGGAGACTAGACTTTCACTATGCGGTGGACTTTATAAAAGACAGTGTGGGGCAATCCTTGTTGCGGCCTTCGCATCCCCATAGCCGAAGAGGAAAAGGCCACAATGAGGATTGCGTTAAGGYCCCTGATCCCAGCCGGGAAAAGCTGTCGAGCCGATGGATGTCCAAGAGAGACTCCCGTCTGTGGCCATGCCCAGCGAGGGCTGGGAGGGGCCGGTCTTGGCTCACGTTCARCGGAAGAAGTCGCCGTCATGGGAGCGTGCAGGAGCGCTACCTCGGCATACTCCAAGCTGCCACTCTGCCCCCACCACCGCTCACCAAMCTGTGCCCGCATGCCAGTGGGGCACTGCCAACCAGACCAGCAAGTGCATCATCTTCCCTTTCTTTGTGTCCTCCCTCCTTTAATCCTTTCCTCCCCTATTTTTCCTACATAAATTACCCTTTTTCCTGTAAGACCTCGCCTCGTGTCTGTGCACGATTAGAGGATTTAAAAAATGTTAACTTTATAAACGAGGTCGAGGGGAAGAAGGTCTTGAAATATGAGTAGTATGTATACGCTTTGTCTGCCGAATATGCTTTGTCTGCCGAATATGAGTATTTGTTTTTTCAATACTTTGACTAATTCCCATCGTCCATCCCAAAAAACCTTCCCAACTGTGTTTGAATGATGGCACTTAGTTAGTAACCTAGTAACCCAGTGTAAGTAAACTTCAAAGCACTCTTTGTAAGTAGCGCCGTATAAGAGCATCTGCCAAATGCCTAAATGTAAATGTACATGTAAATATAGTCATCCTCTATGCCGCTTTATCCTGTATACAGGGTTGCAGGGGGCCTGGMGCCTTTCCTAGGAGGCTTAGGGCAGGAGGCAGGGTACTCATTGGACTGGGTGCCAATCCATCATAGGGYACAAGCATATAAACCCACTCACACACACATTGAAGAAAATTCGCAAACTGCAAATTTAATTATATAAATTAATTAAGATATATAATCCACATAGCCATTGCTTTGGAATGGAAAATCATGGCCAGGGTTCATAGACTACCTGAAGTGGAATTTCAAATCCAGCAAACATTTTCTTTTACTTCACAATTACATGTAAATTTGCATGAAGTAAATGCAATATTTAAAAAATATRAAGTATTTTAAAATGACCAGATAATACTGTTTGATGTGTCCAAAGATATCACAGAGTACAGTACATTTCYTTTCCAGGAACCAGAGCAGAGTTTGTAAGTTTAGCTGTTTTTCATATAAGATAATCAAACATATAAATGGGAGTGCCTGTACATATACTGTAGATATTTGCAACTGGGATTTATTACAAACTGAATCTATGATTAGATTATGTCCTTTCCTTGGTAGATATCCAGAAACTTTATCAAAGTATAATGAAAGACACATTAGTAAAATAGCAATTAAACATTTTCTTTAGGCAGACTTTAATGGGTGACGTTGTGAAGGGTTTGAGTTGTGAGGTATGGAATACCGGGTGAATCCGGAGCGCCACAGGCATCTGAAGCCGGTAGGTGACAGGGTTGATGCAGAGGGTYGTTGAACCTTGGTGATAATTTCTTTGATTCTGTATGGAGGTGCAGATTCTTTGTGGACAGCCACACTTTGTCACCTATGTGATACAATCRTCCCGGAGGGTGTCGACGGCGATGTTGCGTGGTGTAACGAGTGTTAGCACATTGGATTGCTTCCTTGGCTAGGACCCACGACCTTCGACACCTGCGGACCAATTGTTGGGCCGCGGGTATCTCAACCTCCAGTTCTTGATGTTCGAACATCAGAGGTTGGAAACCCTGGCATACCTCAAAGGGACTTAACTTGGTGGCAGAGGAAACATGGAGGTTATGGGAAAGTTCAGCCCAGATGAGGTAGCGGGCCCAAGAGCGCTGACGGTTGGCAATGAAGCATCTYAGGTAGCGCACTAGTTGTTGGTTGGTCCATTCCGTCTTACCATTAGTCTGAGGCTAGTAACCTGATGAGAGACTGCAGGTGGAATTGATCAGACGGCAGAAGGCCTTTCAGAACCGTGCAGTGAACTGGGGCCCCCTGTCTGAGATGATGTCCTTGGGGAACCCATGTAGGCGGACTATGTGCTCTAAAATCAGCTCGGCTGTCCTTTTAGCTGACGGGAGTCYGACGAGGGCCACCAGGTGGMCAGCCTTAGAGAACCGATCCACAATGGTCAAGATGGCATTTTTTCCCTCGGAGACCGGCAGGCCCGTGTTGAAGTTGATGGCAATRTGTCCAGGGCCGGCAGGAGATAGGAAGCGGTTGGAGTTTCCCGGGTGTTGGTTGATTGGTGTCCTTGGCCCTGGCACACACTGGGCACACCTGAATGAACTTGTCGATGTCCTTGGCCATAGATGGCCACCAGAAGGCACGCTGCACGTATTGTAGGGTGCGCTGCCTGCCTGGGTGCCCCAATAGAGGGGTGGAATGTCCCCATTGTATGACTTCAGTCCGGGTGTTCTTGGGGACATAGAGTCGTCCAGGCGGCCCAYCTGCTGGTTCGTTCTCTGCAGCTTATGCTTGGCGAACCCTCGTCTCCAGTTCCCAGCGTAGTGGGACGATGATTTTGGAGGGGGGAAGAACAGGTTCGGGGTCCGCTGTGGGGCGTCTTCCTCTTGTTGTTGGTAGAGGGCRCCAGCCTTGGTGTTTTCGACCCCGGGCAGTATGATAGGTGGAAATCATAATGTTCAAAGAACAGAGCCCACCGCGCCTGCCTTCGGTTTAGCTGTTTGAGGTTCCGGATGGTGATGGTTCTGGTGGTCGGTCCAGACGATAAACGGCTCCCTGGCGCCCAGGAGCCAGTGTCGCCATTCCTGCAATGCCCACTTTATGGCCAGCAGCTCGTGGTCCCCTACCCCGCTACGCTTCTGAGTGGGGTCAAATATTTTGGAGAAGAAACTACAAGGGTGTAGCTTCTGGTCTGGACCTCGTTGGGAGAGAACAGCCCCGGCGCCCACATCCAAAGCGTCCACCTCCTCAACGAACGGTTTGTTTGCATCTGGATGGAGAAGATTTCTTATTTATTATTACTTTTGTCAGATTAAAGTTATTTCTGTGACCATTGTGAGTTTTTCTTTCATTGACCGAAGGGTACCAACAATTTTGTCCACGTTTGTACAACTTCTAGCTTCTGTGGGTCCATGGCCACACCCTGGGACAAGATGACAAAACCCAGGAACATGGTGGAGCACTCGTGAAAAGTGCACTTCTCCAACTTACAGTACAGCTGGTGAGCGAGCAGTCTATTAAGAACCCCTCTGATGTGTTGAACATGTTCTTCAACGGAGCGAGAGTAGATAAGGATATCGTCCAGGTAGACGAATAGCCATCGGCCCAACATGTCCCGGAGAACATCGTTGATGAAACGTTGAAAAGCTGCTGGTGCATTACAGAGACCAAATGGAATGACTAAACTCTCGTAATGTCCAGTGGGGGTGATGAATGCCGTCTTCCACTCATCGCCCTCTCTGATA